>JAQBSW010002624.1:0-99322 GCA_029291075.1 Eudiplozoon nipponicum
CACGCCATTTTCAATTAAATTAAAACTTAAATTACTTGCTAGCTGTGTTCGTTAAAGTGCTTGTGGCATCTGATTCGATTTGAAGACCAAAATAGCCACTGCTAACCTGCCGTTGCAGAACATAAAAGCTGTCTCATGGGAAAGTTACTTTTATTTGAAGATTTATAGGAATAATTTTATTGCATAAATATGACAGCAGTATTTTATATGTTGTTTGAACACCTAAATACAATCAGATTGGTGTTTAGTTCAAGCTCGTAAACTTGATTTAAATAATTGTTATTACTGCCCGCGCATATATATATATATATATATATATATATATATATATATATATATATATTTTTTTTTTATATATTTGTCAGTACAAATTAAACTTCGTCTAATGTAGCAAAAGCAAATAATACCATATGCTGGGTTTTTTCTTATTTCGAACTCTAATTAATGTCCAGAATCTGCCGTGGACGGAATGTATTTTTATTCAGGCCCGATTTACTGTTTTTCAATTTTCCTCTATTTATAAAATTTTAGGCTTTCTTTCCAAAAAAAACAAAAGTCAAAAAATGTCTCAGAAATTCATACATGTTTGGGTCCATCAAGCTCGTTTTCTCCATTAGTGACAAAATTTGTAGACAGTAAGATATATCAGCAAGTATACTGCAATATATTTTCTAGTCACGTGATAAATCGTGCAATCTATTTCATTTCCGTGAAATTATTAGAATAGCGCCAACTTTGAAAGAAATATAAAATAGCGTTGTGCAAGTCTGTTTGTATACGCATAAACCGTTTCCAATCTCCAATACGGCGTGATATGAACAAAATATACAAAGCCAATATTTTGCATTTTCTTGTTGGAATAATAACGGGTGACTTATCATTTTGAATATTGATATAAAATTCCTCCAATGATGCGAAAAAATGGCTAAATATTTTATGTGTAGTTCCATTGAAAAATTCTAGCAGCAATACACGACAGACTTGTCTTCAGTTAAAATGCAGGATTTAAAAAAAATATGTAGGATTATTCCCATCGCTTCGCTCGATAAATGCCCACACAGACCCGCCCTTTTTAAGATTTTCCCCTAGACCAAAGTTTTTATAATTAAAACAAAATATCGAATTAATCACCTGCCATTGTTGTACCAAACAATGTGTTTGCACACACTGTCTTCAATTTTATTCCGAATATTTCGGCTACTGATTTTGGTTACCTTTTTCAACGGGAAACACGTCCGTAAAACAATTTGCCAATCATTAAGTCAAGGAGTAAATTTATTTAAAAATACTTTATTCATACATATTACAGGATCTTTTACGCATAACTGTCTTTTCACTATGTAATTGTGTGTCATGTATGGTTGTCTATGTGCCTGCATGTGTGCACTCATTTCTAACTTAAATTAACGATATCTAATAACACCGATTGACGATTCATTTGTTAGCGTACGCCGTGCCTGTGAGCATGTGCTTCATTTGTATTGGATTGAGACGTACAGAATTATGACACGTTTATATTCATCCAAGTTAAATTAAAGTGATTTAACAACATCTAGCGATTCACTAGATAAACTTACCCCATGCCTGCTTTTGTATGTGTGCGTGTGTGTGGAGGTTTGTTTAAGACCGAGAATTAATCATTTTTATATAATTAGCTGCACGTGTATCACTCTCCAAATTAATTCGTCTTTACACAAGTCAGACTTATTTTTTAAACTTACTTTCCTAAATAGAGATTTTACGAGTGGCAAACGAGTAAGAAGGAGCCAAGACACTATGAAAACCTGGTAGTAAAATTTTTACGATAAATATGTAATGCTTAGTAAAAGAATTAATGGTAAAACTTTTTATTGGAATATAAATTTAAAATATAAATGGGCCATAAAAGAAAATTGAAAATTGCGTATTTTCGCGCAACATGATTCGTTCAAAGCTTATTTCATAAATCATTTTCTTATTTGATAATCAATGTTCTTATTACCCTTTTTTAAGCAATTCATTTCTTCCAAATTATAATTTTCTTGCAAATTTAATCCTTTTGACCCTAAAGACAGCTGTTTATATTTTATATTCCTTTACAAGAAATATAATAGCATACGGCAACTTCAATTAACATAGTATAACACATTTTATTGATTGTCTTTCAATTTTATTATAACGAAGAAAAGCTAACCCATTTAAAAAGAATATATTTCTAGATATCAACCTGTTTATAATTTTTATTATGCAACTAGATGTATAGCATTAGTTATACATTATTATCCAGTTTAGCAGTATTTGTATGCAGCCTGCAAATCTGAATTTCCTAGGCCAAACACATACGAGTTGGCATAGTAAATACAATATTATTGTCAATTTAATAAAACATTGTCTTTAACATGCATGATATTCAATTGTGTTAAATTTTCCTCTAAATTAGTTATTTTGCAGGATTGTAGAGATTATAAGCTTGTTAATTTATCATTAAGTATGCTGTACCTATCGATAAGTTTGATCCAAAAGCATCATATGGACACGCGAATCTCAGCATTAACTCAAGTTGCAATCTGATGACTACAAGCGTTTAATAACTATTTGAAACATATCAGTGGGAGCCAACACTACGCATATAGGTTATGCTTGTCAGTTTGACGGTACGTACTCTAATACGTTTGTGTACTAAAGTACTAGTAGGGAAAACTTCATAAAACGTCTTTTGCAATGTCATTTAAAGACTTATGATTATGTATAGCTTCTACTATACCTCTATATGGCCCACGCGTTTATTTAAAAAGGCTCATTTTTACTGAAATTGACAACAGAACACATTGCCTTACAGTTTTGGCCTCGATACACACTTTTGGTACCCATTTTAGCGGCTCAGCCACTACATTATATAGTAAATTGGCTTTGAAGTATCATTACTAAAGACACTAAATAAAGTTGACATTACTATCGTTTAAATACACGAACATTTTGCGCTTGTCTTGTCCAGCTTTCCACATTTGGTACGGGATATGTAAAGGGTTTGGAGTTAAATGCCAGTTAACACTTAGGGTATGTGTACACAATATGGCACCCTTCATCATGGTTTTATTTGAAAAGACTCGCGAACTCGTTTTAATTATTTTCTAATAATATGTTACATATTTAAAATATCAGAACAATTTGAACATTTTTAAAAGATTTTACACAAACTAATTTAATCGTAAAAGGTGAATTTAAAATAAAATCGTTTACCTTTTGGAATAGCACTTGTATGCCATGTTTATAGTTAAATAGGCGTTGTACATGAAAAATGTAACAATACATTATCTACGTGCAAAACACCGAACTAGTAATTAGCTCTTCACCGCTTTTGTGCTATTAATTATCTACAACAAATTTAACAATAATAACAAAGTATCTACAACAAAGTTGTTAAATAACAATTTGTTTATTTATTATGAATAATTAGTTCTGTTATAGTAGGTTAATTCATGTTTTCTATGAAGTATAATATTACTGTATATATATATATATATATATATATATATATATATATATATATATATATATATATATATATATATATATATTGGATAGTATTTAGCACAGGTATTAATGTGTTTTGAAATAATATTCACACTTTTCTTGATTAGTTGTTCATTTATTAATTAAAAATTCATTGCATTGTGCGAACTGATTTATTTTAAATTAATTAAGCAAAATATTGTGCAAAATTAATAACAATTAAACATTAATATAAAGGATAATATTTAAAAAAGAAACATTTAAAAACAAAATTAAACCTAAGGGCATCAATTTTAGCATTTTTGCCTTTGAGGAATTTTTGCCAACAATAACAATAAACAAGTATATTATTGATTATTGGAGTAGAAATAACACGCAACCGCAGAATAGCAAAGCTCTGACGGCAGAACCAATAAAACGAGATGGAGGTAAATAAGGTAAACTTGCAGCGAGCGTTATAACCGGTGCATACCAACCTAGAGATTGAAAAAGTCTTAAAGAATCTGAAATGATAATAATAAACGTGTCAACGAAGTCAGATTATAAATAATCGGTGACACTTGCATGATCATTAGCCAGATAAAAATAGACTTGAAAATAATCAGCAAGACTGAATTATGAAATGTTATATATGTTGCTTTTGACAAAAAACATTAGGAGGTACATGTAGCTCTCTATTAAATCGCTAAATTCATATTGAAAAAATCGATATCAACTGTCAGACTGCAGGTTACGCGCAATTTTTGGACAAATCCAAATATTATGAGCGCAAACAAGAAACATTTTTTCAATAAGTGTTACGCTAGGTGAATACGGTATTAGTTTGAAAAGTGATATGTAACTGCCAACGTCAACTAAGGCATTTTAAGAGCACAAATGCTGGATTCATACTGGTGAAACTACAATCAAGGCTTGATAGCTTGCTACAAGTTTGTTAATATAAGCATGTAAAATGAACTCATAATTTTGTTTAGACTTCTGTCCTTAATCAGAATTGATAAGAAATTACTCTTCCATTATACTTTTTTGATCAAATCAAATAAATATAATAAAAGTTAGTTGTTTCGCCACGCACGTTAAACAGAAAAGGATTCCTTTATGTCAAGCGAAAAAAATACCCAAAGTAGGCTAAAATATAATAATTGGGTGGCAGCATAGAAAGTCTGATGCCAACATTTCCGGTCAAGTACAACGTATGCGAGACTACTATAGATATGAGCCGCATAATTTTTGTTCCCATACCTAATATTTGTGTTGCTGTCTGATCTTTGTTAATCAGTTTACCGCAATGCTCTGATAGTGCGCATGAAACGTCAAAACAGATCAGTACGACTGGCTGCCGGTACTTTTAATTGGAGTGGTGAGGGGACACCACTTGTACCAAATTCCCAAGAAACTCCATGAAATGTGGAGCCGGTTTATCCTCCAAAAGGAGTCAGCCGCAGTAAAGTAAAGTAAAGTAGGTACTTTTAATATGTTGTGCCATTGATTAGATACAATGGAATTATTGCTTATCTGAAGCCTGAAAGCCTTTTTTAAATAAATGCAGTTATCACGTATGCAAATAATTATTCTTGAGTTGTGTAACAAACGGTTGGAGCAATGTTTAAGAAAATGCAATGGTAACGACCAAAATATTACCTACCTTTACTTAAATCAAAGTAGCGAGCTTGACATAAGCAAAATTCCCTTTACGTATACATTTTTTATTATGAAATAAGCATCGTATGGATTAGAAAAGTAAATTTAGTTAGTAAATCGTTTTCGTTCTTATTGGAAATTCATCGCGTACCGTCAAGAATTTGCCGCGTACAGTGCTCGAACCAGGGCACATCTGCTTCGGAATCTGTCGCTCTAACCACTGAGCCACCTTGCCACACGATACACAACATTTTAATCATATACTAACCCATGTTCTTGGTTAGCCTTTTATAGCTAAAATTCGAACTAGCCCCCCCCCCCCGAAATCTGTTATTATTGAACTGACACCACACTACATGGGATAATGTTATTGAAAAGAACATTTATATAATTAAACGAACATTGATTGCGCGGGCGGCGAGAACAAATATTTTAATCGAGTTTCTAAACTTGGCATAAAATCCAATCCCATTACGTATGCAACGGACAGTATGAAGCATGCCTCGTATAGTTTAGAAAAAATAAATTCGTCCAGTTGACCGGTTTCGCCCTTATTAAGGAAAACTTCAACTACTCTCCAGAATTATCTACTTGTTTCATTGCGCAAGGGAAAATATCATTTGTCTCAAAGCACGAGGTGAAAAGCATTGTCATACTGGCATACAAAATCTCATTACACTTACAATAGGAAAAAAATGTCAACAAATACCAACAATTTGGCTTAAAAGATAGAATTTAATTTTGGAAATTTTACTTTTTTTCGAGTGTTGCTGAATTTGAACTGCGTTTTGCCATTATTTAGTGCTATCGAAAGAAGCTTGTGGCATTTTAAATAAATAATGCAACATTGATATGAGATTTTTTGTCGAAACATGGATGGATAACATGATTTGTATTCACATTATTCGTATAAACTGTTAAGAATTATTTCATCAAAATGGTAATGTATCTAAATGAAGTTGCGTGTTAGAAGTCACAGGTACGACTTCCAGTTTTGGCAAAGTTCTTGCTAATATTAGTGTTAAAATATTTAACCATATATTAATGGTTACCATGTTATGCCATTATGGTTGATGCCTTATATTTTTCTGTAGCTCACTTGTCTAATCATTACAAATATGGATTTAATTTGGTGAACTGTAATGTCCTTAAAACGAATTGGTCTAATAAAACAGATCTCTTTCCGAATTAGGATTTGAAACAGCTTATAAATAAACAAAATATAGTTTAATACTGCCTTAAACAATGCTTATATTATGAGAGAAATTTTTGATCAGACATAAATAAATTCAAAAAATTTCAAATGATTATTTTTGTAAACATTTAGTATTGAATTTTAATAATACAGGAATTCTGAATAAATGTGTTTCTTAGTAATATATATATATATATATATATATATATATATATATATATATATATATATATATATATATATATACTAATTTATAATCCATTATAAGCTTTTACATGTGTTGAGTAAGGTAGTCAATAATTCAGAATTTTGTGCATTGGATCCAGATTTGACGGAAGCGCAATTTAAAAATCTGATACAAACTCTCCTTCATTGCCAAGATTTATTAGAAATTGAATAGGTGAATATTTTAATTGAAGCTTCAAGGAGACAGATTCATTAAATTTAATCAGCGGCCCTGTAAATCACAAATTTACACTAAGATTGACAAGGACATTAAGTTGGGCGAATCTTATTTCCGAAGCAGATAGTAAAAAACAATTGGGCCATGACGCTTTGCGTAATCAAATTTGACGAATTATTATTCTAAAGGACTAATAGAATTTTTAAACTGTCAATAAAATGGTGCTTTCGGCTGTTATTTCACCGCCAGCTTATAAATGAACGAAGTGTAGTCGAAATACAGGCTTTGATGGTGAATTATGAGAATATTTGACGTTTATTTGTAAAAAGTATCGACTTATCATCAACCAAAATTACCATTGGTTCCTCGAGTTTTTCTATATTTTACAGAATAGCGATATTGAAATTTGCAGAATTGTTCACTGTTAACTAAATTTTTTGGCTCATTTATCACCAAAGTTCTCCAAACCAAAGACGCCCAATGATTTTAACTTTTCATAGTCGGTCGCATCGGTTTCTGTGTTCCCGTAGTGGATTATGCACGAAAATTCGGAGTCTAATATTAAAACTGAAGGTAACTTAAATTTGTAAATGTTCTTATGAAATATAATCCAAGAAATATACAGACAGAAAAGCTATTTAGATGAGATTTACAAAATTTTACCTATATAAAAGAAATAATTCTTAAAGTTTCACAAAAATTCTATATTTCGTGATTTATATCCTAAAGATTAATCACAAATTTCCGATGCTGCCTATGTTGTAGTTACTGTTATGTTGCGACATTTTGCATTACTAGGACTTTATCTCCATTTTTCTTCCATGCATGGTCGGCAATCACATGGACAATTCTTGACAATAACAAGTTATATTTATGGTAATGGCTAACTAAAAGCAATTTAGACATTCAATTTTCGTGCTTAGCGTCGCTTCCATTTGTCAATATTTTTTCAGTTTTATATAATGCACACCAAAGCAAATACGTAGATGATCTAGTATTACTAATTCTAACCGATGCGGTAAATTGTGAAGAATTACGTAAAGTGCAACACTTAGATTAAAGGTATATTCTCAGAAAACGGGCTATAATAAGTAGTCGAAAATTTGATTTTGATTTTTTTATTTACGCGATGATGTGGACGATGTTTTGACTATTATCAAATTTCAGATGTGCACACAAACTGTTACATGACATCAGCCAAAAGCGCATGGTGTTAATCTAATTAGGCAGGTATGTCACAAGCAACACAAACCAAATGGCGCTTAGTGTTGGCACCATATACCGATAATGGCAACCATAGTGTTTAAATATATATATATATATATATATATATATGTATATATACATATATATATATATATATATATATATATATATATATATACATATATATATATATATATATATATATATGTATATATATGTATATATATATGTATATATATATATATATATATATATACATATATATATATACATATATATATATATATATATATATATATATATATATATATATATATATATATATATATATTATAATTCGTTTTGAGCAAAACGGAATTTGTTTTAAACTTCCATTTATAACTAAACAGGTCTTTTCCCGTGTGCGTGTGACATACCAGAAAACAGATTTAATTATTAATTAAGACTGGGTGTGTTAGCATTTTTAATTCTTTGGCAGATAAGGCAATAAATAAACTTTGCCCCGATTTCGAAAACAGAAAAAAACGTTCGTACACTGACATTACTATTGGGCTTTCGAAATCCCGAATGAAAATATGTTTATTAATGTTTCTTTTATATCGAATAATTGAAGTAATCAATTATTCTTTCTTCCAGTGCTCTGGTGTCAGATATATTTTTATGATTACGAAAATGAGAAAATGACTTCCTATTTAGAAATCGCATTGTCGCTTGACGTCTACTACCACCATTAAATCTTCCAATTTATTTTGCGTCTAAAATTGTTATGAATTATTTCATTAGATGATCGTTCTATTGAAATTAGTGTATAGAATGCAACTGTGATGTTATGCGTTTTAACAATAATTTTTTTGGCATTTTTTCCTCGACGCTTCTACAATAATAGAATTAAAACTTTTATTCAAATTATATGGTGTTAAATTAATTGTGAAAACATAAATGGAAGGCAAAACGTAAATAAAATGAATTTTTTTGCCATCTGTGTGAAATTTAATGATTGAAGCAATAATTCTATATTATTCATTTTGAATGCGAGCTTTATTATAGTTCATAATGAATTGTGTATTATTACTTTTTAAAGGGTTTTATCTAATATAAAAATTTTAATTTATTTATTTCCATTCTAAATTCAACCTCATTGGGCCAATGCATGTCACAGTATTTTATTGTTTATAATGAGCTACAGTGGATTCCACGTTATTAATCAAAACAACCACGTGACGTATGTATTAGGAGTTGCGAACCTAGTAACAAATTAGTTCAGTTGTGACCAGAAGGATAAACCAAAGGCAGCATGAACGGAAAGTGCAATCTCATGCACATTCGTTTCGTGCTTTCTGGCGACTCATCAGTAGGAGCCGGTATTACGCCCTTTAATCAATATATATTTGGGTGAAGAATGTGGGATAATAGGACGAATAGGAGATTGTACCGTCCTATTATCCCACATTCTTGACCAAAAATTTAGTGATTAAAGGGCATAATACCGGCTCCTACTGATGAGTCGCCAATAAGCACGAAACTAATGTGAATGAGATTATACTTTCCGTTCATACTGCCTTTGGTTTAACCTTCTGGTCACAACTGAACTAATTTGTTACTAGGTTCGCAACACCTAATACATACTTGCATATATATTAGGTCTCCGCAACAAACAGTATTTAACCACGTTGAATCTCATATGCAATTTAGCTTGATAAACGCAGGCTACACATGCGTGTACGTAGACGGAACAATAAGCAGGTTATACTTTAATGTAAAAAATCATTTTTATAACGTTGACTTAGAAATATCGTAACGATTTTAACTTCCAACGAATGTATAGATAGATTTTTTTTTAAATATTCATTTATTAAGTATGCTCGAATCTTGCAAACGGCTTGCATAAAGGCAGTAGTTACGCGCAATACTCGCATATTTGTTTTAATTTTAAAGTGAATTACACTATCACACTGGTTGAACCCACATTTGAGACTATTTCTTTATGGAATCTTTCATATTGCCACGTGATTCTAAAGGCAATAAACTTGCACAGATATTGATAGCTTTTACGAAATTGTAAATGCGTTATAACACATAAAGACTAAGCCTTTCTATATTTTAAAGAAATAACTGAGATTTCATAAATAAATGTCCTAAAGTTCAGTCATATAACATGACTTTTAAGTTTGGATCAGTTTGTGTAATTTGTGCAGATTAAGACATGGAATTGCTAGCTCATGAATGGGCGCATTAAATGTCTATAAACTTTTCTCATGTGTGCTCTGTAAGACATTATTTGGGGAATTCCTTTGTAATTATCTTCTTCCTTATGTAGTAAAACAACCAATATTATTGAGTCCGAAATTATTCTTTTACTTTGTCAGATTGACAGTTCGTGCGCTGTAGTAGTCTAAACAACATAAAAATCTAGACTATTAATTCTTTTGTGAATAGTATTGTAACCCGACAGAGGAATAGTTATACATACTCGCAGTATATGATAGCTATGATCGAAAATTTATGATTCCATTATGGGGTATTTTCTTATTTGAATGCATCTGATTAATTACTCGATTTTAATTGTTAGACAGTCAAATTTAATAATGGGCACACGACCAATCAAAATTTGTTGCACTAAATCTTTAATTATTTATGGTTCCAGGAGATAAAGAATACGTCGTTGCCTACTGCAAAGTAAATGGTAGCCTAACCCACTGCATGGTATTGAAAAAAGGTTTAAAAACAAGATCAAATAAGCCCGATGCAATGTTTTATGTAGACTTGATTAACTAAATTTTCCATATTATATCGTTCGTTTCATTCTTGCGGGAATTCTTCTATTAAAGGGGCATTTGTTCTAATTCATATATGAGCAATTTATTTTAACAATATTTGTATTGAAACAAGTATACACCAGATATGTTTAAAATCACAAAAATCAAATTGTTTACGATGACACAAATGATGAAGCATCAAGAAGCATGCGATAATTAATCGGTTAGAGGGAGGCTTATGCCTTGGAATGTAATAATTTATTGTTTAGAAGTGGCATTACTATATCGAAAATTTGATTTAGAATAGAAAAACACCTTTCCTCGTTAAATAATTTATTTCCAATTTGCAACTTTTTGGTTAGCAATAAATAAAAGGATATATAAATTTATATTTTATATTAATACTGGGTGAACTTTGACACATACATTACGAAATAACTACGTATTACACGCCATTGCTTTGGGAAACTGACATGTAGGTATTTATGCATTTTAAAGCCTTATTTTGTCATAACTGAGTTTAAAATGGACGAAAAGTTTATTCTATTTTCAGCATGTAAATATAACGTTATCTTAAATACGCATTATCTTGAGTTTACTTGCTACTCATCAGTTGGTCTACGCGGCAAACTGACTACATATTTGGTCAGTTAAAACCCCATTTGTATATATAGCAAATCGTTGGTTGGTGATATGAGCCACTGACATGCTAGCGAGGCCCAGTAATTCTGTCTTAATCAATCGGATTGTAATATTACCGCTTTATCAAACAAATCTGCAGCCTATGCAAACATAAAGATACCGGAACATAGAAGTTTGCATCATTAAATAGGTAATTGGTAATCTTATTACAGATACCACATCTATTACACATAATGCATCAAATTATACAATTAAATTTAAAATTAATCAACTGGGCTACAGGTTACCCATATATGCGCTTTGGCGTGAAAATATGCTAATAATATATTGTAAAGTGGAGCTGATATCTAACGTAAAGATAAAGTAATAGGCGTTACATTCCATATGAAAAATAACGTATTAGATGCAATAAATTATCAATAAATTAAAAATGAAATTATTATTATATAATCCTATAATTCGCTAAGAGAACTTCAAATATTCTTTTCCTGCCATCTGTAAATAAACCTTTATCCTTCAAATTTTTTATCCTCATTCATGTAATATATAGTTTGTACCATTATTTAGTGTTGTGTTCCAAATTAAGCCTAATGATTTGTCTACGACCGTTTCTTTCATAAAGGTAAATCTCGGTTTCATTTCAAAAAATTCTCTAGCCAATCTGGTCGATCTTTTATGATTACATATTGTCACGTGTCTCCAAACAACTCAGTTCAATTTTTCCCACCTCTAGTTTGTGCCGTGTAGTGTATGATCTTTTAACAGTCTATATTTGCTTGAAATGTTCTATGTTTCCCTCTTCTTACCTTGCTTTAGCGCATGCTTTCACCCACATAAACGAGTTTATGGAATTTATATGGAAATTAATACACTCCTGATTTGCATAACAGTTCAGTTTCCTACCTATAGTTAGAGAGCTTAATGCCTACAGTAAGGAATTGTTTTAAAATGTCTCGTATATTTTATTTCGGTGTTACCATTTCTATTTTTCTACATGGTTTTGCGTCCGTTATTTCCATGACTCTAAGATCCTCATTTGATCAACCTGACTTTACTTAACGACAAATATGACTAAACTTAATTACAGACATCAGTTTGAATTGGAAATTTAACTTCAATTACTTGACTAGCTAAGTTTATATAATTGATCATGTCTTCCGTGGCGTAATTCAAAATAAGTAATGCGTCATTCGAGATTCTCACGGTCAATTGGAACTTCAGAGCTATCATAACTAATAAATGTTTATAGAATTTTTACCCAAATGTGAAATCAACCCAGGTCACTCAGGTTTTCATCAATTAAATAATAAATTTGATCGATATTTAACTTCCGTCAAGTATTACCGGGTCTTCCGTCAGCTAACACCGAAAGCTCACTAGTTCTGGTACTTGTTAAGTGGTATAAATTGAAAACAAATATAATCTTTACAAATTATTGTTTATATATATTTCACATTTATCAACAAAATGGTATGGATGCATCAATGTTTTGTCTACGTAGAACGAATATTTCCTCATTCAATGACACTGAAACGTGGAAATACCGTACGTTGCACTGTACTGCACTTTAAAAATAACTCTCAAAGAGTTACCTGGTTTACGCAACTTTACTAAACCATATAATTTGAGTTCACTTAGCAACGCAAAATGAACCACCACAACTTGATCCGTGATCCTATAAATGACTTGTCCTCATAGTTTACCTCCTATACTGCCGTCCAATACCAGACTAACTACGATGCCGTCAACCTAAACCGGCAAAGCCACCGCTCCAGACAAAAATTTGGATGATAAGAAGATAAGGAATTGCTTTAATAATTTAAGTTAGAAACTGAAAATTAAAAAAAAAATGTCAGCTTATTAAACGAACATTGGTTGCGCGAGCGGTGATAAAAAATTACAATAATCTAGGTTTTGATCTTGATATAAACACCTGACCCATTAATTACAAACATTTGTCAGTATAAACGATGAATTGTATTGTGTAGAAAAGGCAATACATCAAGTAGGCTGGTTTCGTCCTTACTGGGAAGTCATCATGTACTGAACAGAATTTCATGCGGACAGGGCTCGAACTTGAGCACGTCTGTTTCGGAATCTGGTGCTCTGCCGCACGGTGCGGCACGGTGGCTCAGTGGTTAGAGCACCAGATTGCAAAGCAGACGTGCTCAGGTTCGAGCCCTGTCCGCGGAAAATTCTGGCCAGTACATGATGAGTTCCCAATAAGGACGAAATCGGTCTACTGGATGAATTGCCTTTTTCTACACTATACAATTCTTAGTTTATACTGACATATGGAAGTAATTAATGGGTCAGGTGCTTATAATGGAATAGTTTCTGTGTGATTCCAATCAGTAGGCTTACACCGTTTACAAATAATGTAAAAGCTAAATAGGAAAATAATTAAATCATGAAAGTTCTTAATAAAGTCGAAAAACGTACATCAAATTGATTATTTGTCAGTCACTAAGTAAGCTTGGTATATAGATATTTATTAAGTAATTAAGCCAGCCAGGTAATACTTCATGGATACCCCACTGCTCTGGGCGCGAAAATATGTCTTCGTATGATTTGTTATGCTATGTGCCTAATTCATTTCACTATTAGCGATCATATTATTGATCAATAATTTCACTTTTTAATGTAAGTTATCTGTAATTTCTTCATGTATTTTATTGTATTTTATCGTAATTGTTCATACATCTTAAGAATATAAACAGATTGTCTCATCAGAATCGTCACACGTAATTAAAATGCTGTCAAGCACTTCAAATTGTTCGCAAGCTTGATTATAGAAAAGAGTTCAATTAGTCAGGCTCACAATTCATTTAGTTGATTTTCTTCGTCTGATCAAAAATAAAGTACCAGGAACATAACGATAAGAACTGTTTTGCATAAATTTCAAATTTCTAGTAATCCTCAAAAATTAACTGTCTTTCAGTGAACAAGTCGGCCTTTAGCGCTACAATTTTGATTTAACTTCGAGTTTTCAGTCGTGGTTTTTTACATACAAAAAATACCATTGATCGATTTCTAATGTGTTTTGGTCACATTTGCTTCTATTCTCTTTTTTAATCAATAGTTCAGTTCGAGATAGAGAGAGCAATTTATTTTAGTTACTACCAAGTTATGCAATGCATTTGTAGCTTGCCTTTATATATTTTTTTCATTTCAAACAGGATTTTGCAAGCTACGATAAATATTAGGATAATTTTTTTCCCGAATGATTTTGATCAATTGTTAGTTGAAATCCTCCTGGAATGAAGGAGCTAAGAGACAATCTCCTTCTTGATATTTTTTTTTGATATTTCGATCCACACGCGGATTTAAAAAAATGACGACTGACGTTTCGATCTAAATATCAACCAGTTAAATTAAGGAATAGATTTGAGCGAGTGTGTGATAGTTCTTTCATTGGAAAATGAAGGGTCTAGTAACATTTTAATAGTTTTGAAGGAATGATTCTATCGCTATTGTTAAATGTCTACATTATAATGTTGGTTATTCTGATATTAATTCTGCTTCAATAATACATGCTATGGAACGACTATGAAAATTCTCAGATTTACACTACCGGGCGATTTATAATTAATAAATCACATTGTTAGCGTGATATCTTCATTCAGGTGGTATTTAAAATAAAACGTTCACTCCAAACATTCATCATGTCTAAATACACATGACACACATAAAAATTTATCCACAAATTGGTTGGTGTTTGTAATTTAGTTCCGCCACAGTTTTTCAAGTCGCTGATATCTAACATTAAACTACTGGGGTTATCAGTGTAACATTTAAAATTAAACGTCCTCGCTAATGACCCGAATTTCTCGTATCGATTAATTGTTTTTTCACCAGTAACAATCATACAATTGTATCGATTTTCTCGTGACGCAAAAATCAGGATGATACCCAAAATTACATATAAGCTATGACTCCTCGACAATTTCGGAAGGTAAATATTTTCTTTTTCAGTGAACCTTATGACTATTAATTACTTTCCTTGAAGTGTATATGTACACATTGGACGAACAATTACTCACACAAACCTATTACGTTTGGAGATAATTATAGTCCATTTTACTTTGTCCTACTTTCCTATCATATGTAATAAAATTAAGCCACGATTACGCTGAACAATTGCAAATAACCGTTTTCTTGATTTAGCTTATTAAATTATCGACAGAAATATGTTTGCTGGTGTTGCTGTCTATGAGTTGCATTTCCCGAAAACAGGTAATGTTTGTGTGACAGCTGCACACCATTAATCATTTTCTGAAGATAATGTAGATTGATAAATGTACGAAATCTATCATTTGATGGAACTATGTAATGGTTTGATTATTAACACATAGCTGTACGGTCTGTTCACCAATAAATAAAACATTTATGCGAGGCTGATCATAAAAAATAGTTAAATCAAAGTTATGTTTTTAATATAAATATCAGTGTCATTATATATATAAATTTGTTAATGTAAACTTTATATTAAAATCTGATCAAGTATTTTCATAATTTGCAGCAAACGGAACCGAGACACGTTTACTAAAGAGTTAGGCTCTTCATGTAATGCGGAAACCTTGCTGCTTACTAAAAACCATTTTGGACGGTAATGCATGAGTTCTCAATATGGAACACATCGCTCTAGTGAAAGAATTGCCCTTGTTATTGAATAGTGTGTTTGTTGTATATTGATTATATATATATATATATATATATATATATATATATATATATATATATATATATATATATATCATTTATTTATTTATTACTGAATATCTATATTCAGTTTCATGAATTGTTCGTATATAAAAAAAATTGGTGCGTTGTGTCTAAGAGTAAATATACTTATCGATATGCGTGCTTTCTTCTTTCGCCCAACAAAATGAAAATAAGTGTTTGTTTAAATAGGACTCATAATGTTATTAACCTATGTCTGAAATTCAATTAGAGCACAGCAGAACATTTATGAATGCATAGTCAAGATTCGGTTAATTAAATTATTGCTTTTCTGGTATTCGCGTTAATTCATTATTTAATTTCATTTATTTGAACGAGGTTAAATGCTAGTCTATGTGAACGAGAATTCATTCACCGGGATAAATATGATGAAACATGCCTAGCAATTTACCGCAGTCATCTCACATAGGTTACATCATCTGGAAAGGCTGTATTTGGCAATTTCCTATAAAGATTGTTAACGTTAGTTTGTCTTTTTCGATAAATTCACCCAGAGTATTTTTTATGCAAATGAGGCCATCTTTTAGAAATTATTATTCCAATATTTTCGCCCACTCAATTTACGTGTCTTAACGACTGTCCAATTGATTTTATGTTGCTTGTTGCGAAGACGCGATAAATGCATTTGTGTGTTAGGTATAGAGTACGGAGAAACTATTTAGTTTAAATATAATCCGTAATATATGCCAATATAAGCTTCAATAAAGGGCTTAATTATTTGTACTTACAGTGATTTCGTGGTCACAACAAACTTATCAGCGTGAACCGGCACTACTCCACAAATCCTTTGAGTATTTGGTCAGGAAATGTAATTTCTGTACCAAACATATTGCCGCTTTGGGCTGAAGTAATGTGAGCTACTCTTGAATTTCTAGTAGTCACGAAACGCATGCGCGCATGATATTACATCTTTCTCTCATGCTGAATTTGGCACATCCTCTTGGTGCTATTTAAATTAACGTATTACAAATTATGCAATGCTGAATTCATATTTGTATAACTGATTCATTAATACTGTATGGCGCTGATAGGGAAACAGCGCCATGGTCTCACAAGAGCTAAAGCTTTCCATTAATTAACATTTTGTTTTACACAGATTTTATTATTTTATCCTCAGAGACATCGCCTCTATTTAGGACTATAAAGACACCATCAAATTACAGAAACAGCAAGAAACTGCGAGTTAAAAAAGCGAATTATGAGACTAGCCAATGTGCTATGCTGTATATAAATCTGGAAAGTTTTTAAAAACGATAATCTCCCAATTTAAGATGTGAATTGGTAATCTGGGCAAAACTAAATGTATTTGTACACAAATTGATGGATTCTTAGTCTAATGGTATAATATTATTGCACAAAAATCTTTGGTATAAACTAAATTAAATTCAATAGTGCTACTAAATCTGTTTAGTTAGCCAATTAATCAACCGTTAATTTGAGTGAGTGGTGATAACATTTATTTAATCCAAGTTTGTGAGTTTCATATATAGATCAAACCCATTATATTTAACCAGAAAAGAACAACAACAAAACTACCGGCATTTAAATATACTTACGCGTTCAAACCTTCCATGCGCAGTACCAGAGCCCGATGGCAATCGGGCTATCGAGGGATAAACTACAATGCATGCATACGCAAAGCGCATTTGGATATGCAACACTTAGCAAAAATAATTTAGCACACAGTTTAATTTTCTAGTAAGGCCGACTGCACAATTACATGGCAATCACGAAGAATCACCTTTTGCAGCATGCACCACATGTATGCAAGCGCTAAAGTTTAACATTCATTCATTGATTGCGCGGATGGAGATAAAGAATTGTTAAAATAAGTTTGCGAACTAAATATAAACACCAAACACTTCGATTTTTTACCTGTTGCACAAAACGCAAAAATTCACAAGGTGGTTGGCGTAATTTTCTTGGTTTTGATTTGAACAATGCTTATTTGCTTCAGGATGTTGAATTCAAGACAGATACACAATAGTTTATACGTTTCTGATGATAAAAATAAATCCGTTCATTAGAGCATCAGTGCACAGCATAAAACGCGGAATGTGTTTATGGATTGCTCGTTTATCCGGCTCCCTGCTGACGGAGTTCTGTATTTCAGGCTAAGAAAAAACCATTTTTTGATCCTTTTTTCAACGTTAAACATTAATTTTCACTCTGCTGAGATAAACAAATCAACTAGTTTTTCATCTGACTAAAGCAATTCTATAAGGAATTTCGCGTTTAAATTTTTTTTCATCTCGTTTGATATTAGTAACGATTTTAGAGTTTCATTATTTAAGAGAGGCAACAACGGGCAATTCTCTTAACAAAAATGCAATAGTTTAAATATTTGGGCTAAATATAAATGGTGTTTAAGAGCGATACTAATATAAACTGCTTATTTTAAAAAATAAACGTTTTTTGTGCAGGTATGCTTGATATATATGCTTCACTCAGAAATTATTAAATTGATTATTTCCTTATTATTTACTAGAAAGTTAAACGATTATTGTAAAATCTTGGTTTCCTATATAGGTACTTTTGGACGTCTATTTAAAGCAAACCTTCAAGTTGTGGAAAATTCTTCTAAACAATCTGTGCCTATATTCGTAAAAACTATAACTGGTAAGTTAAAAATTACTTCAAAATCACAACTCACTAATTAATGCTTTTCTGAGAAAATTTTTATTTATAGAAATATTTATTGAGGCGTTGAATTTAAAGAATATGTTGTTTAATAAAATTTGAATCAATTTTGCAATCTTGATACAGAATAACAATTCGATTCATATGCTACTTCCAATGACTATTAGTTGGAATAACTCAAATTGCTGGTGCCATTAATGGTTGGTGAATTTATTGCTAGATATTTATTCTTTGTCAAATATATTTGAAATAATTTTAAATTGGATAGCTTGTTTTAACTGTATTGTGATTCATCATCAGTAAAATCTTAAAAAGCGGGTTTTCATTCCAGGTATTATAAATTACTTCGACTATGCAACTTATTGGTCAATGAGTAACATTTTGTAATAAAACAAGAATTTGCCAAACTTTTCTAAGAATAATTTGTACAAAATAATCCAAAAACAACAAATATCTTGTTGAGAAATTGCACAATAAAATTAATTAGTTAATTGTGTTATAAAAAGGCAAACAAAATATTATTGTCGTACACATATGATAACAACTCTTATTTTCTAACCGTAGCTATTTTTATAATAGTATATCATACAATTGAGAAACTTATACGAGGATAATTGTGCATTCAGTTTTGATAGACAATGATTAAAAAAATTCACTTAATCTAATTAATTTACAGCGCAGGCGATAGCTTTGAAATTTTAATTTACATTTTTATTTCAACTATGATTAAAGTTTCGCGTAAAACTGTGCAAAATTGCAAAATATCTGTAAAAAGTAGCGAGACGATTATTGCTTAATTTAATGGTTATTTTTATGCATTACGAAATTAAACAAATAAATATTAAAAAATGATTAAAAATTTAAATTACTGTTTACCAATGAAGTAAAGTTCAGTCATTCCCTTGCCTTCATGAAGTTGTAAAATAAACTGCATCAAATTTCGTTTAACAAACGTGCAACAAATTTGGAATCAGACTTTTTTATCAATGTTCTAGCAAATGAGTACATAATTAAATAAATGCGGCAAACATGTATAATTAAATTATTTCAGTGAGCAATTATTGATTTTGCAGTCGTTCAAAGCAACTGTTGAAATCTAGATCGCATATTAGACATAAATACAAATCACTTTCTTTTAACCGGTTGCGCAACACGGTAAAACTGCTATCATTCGATATGAGCAACGAGGTTGTATTATGAAAGTTTGTCGTAAATTTAATTTTTATTTACGTTGCCAATTTGTCATCATAAATTGATGATAATTGTGGCCAGTCAAAATGTGCTAATATGAGATGCTGAAGTTAATTCTACTAAATAGTGTGTCCTATCGTAAGAATTGGATTAGTGTTTATGTCAAATATGAAAATGTAATTTGTGGAATTATTCATAATCTGCCGTTAATTTAAGTGCATATTTTATATAATAAGGACCAATTTAAAAAAAATTATTCTCTTGATGCAAATTCTGTATTGAAGTATAACAATCTAGCGTTTAGCATTCATATGCTTAAAATTAATAATTTGCATTATCAAATTGATGCGCTATTTATCTAAATTAACATGACAGTTATAAATTTAATAATGATTTTAAATTCGGCTTTCATGTTTATGAATTCGAAGCCCTTGAAACGACAAAATCTGATGAAAAAGAAAATATGAAGCCCACAGCTGTCACATTTTACTTCCAGCAATTATAATTGATTGACAGTTTTAGCAAATACTAATCCACAACAATTGAATAAGCTCGCAGATTAAATGTAAAGTCAAATCTTTAAAAAAATCTATTTCTATTGTATATTAAGGATAATCCGTTAAATGCGTTAGAATATATATATATATATATATATATATATATATATATATATATATATATATATATATATATATATATATATATATATGCGCATCCGTGCCGCAAGTGGTTAATCGCATGTCCTGAAGCAATTGTACCAAGGTAAGAGCTCCGTCCGCGGAAAATTACGGATGATCTCTCTTTGCTAAATGATACTATATATATATATAATAGAGTTTACATTTGTATCAAAATTAAAACCTTGAGGACAAATTGAGAGTTACAATTTGAAACTTTCCAAATAGACGGATGGCACAGAAGCTCTGCCTGAAGAAAAGTGTAATCAAAAGTGAAACTTAAATTAATAGACAACTGAAAATTGTGTGTAAACTCCGAAACAACTTTGCTCCGTTTCGAGGAAGTAACGGGACTATTTGATGAATTGCCTTCATTATTGAAAGCTATGTTTAAATTGTACTCATCGTATATATATATATATTTCTAAAAAGAAACAAAAAGCATATTAATAACAAAGTGGATAAAGATCATTTATTTCGAGATTACTAAACATCGCTCTACAATCTTTCATTTATATACATTCTGGGTTTTTTTATTTGATTATGCGAGTGGCAACAAATCTGACTCAGTTTTACTTCTATTTCTTGTTCATGTTGATTTATAAATGTGTATGTGTTTGTTTATGTGTGCCTGTTTGCACGTAAGTGCCTTTTTTCGCAGTATTGCAAATTGATGCCTGAGATCTGGACATTCTTTTATTGAAGGCTTGAGTATTAACCACCAGTTCGCACTGTTGGTTGTTACGTGTGCGAATGCTATTCTAGAAATATATTGTATTATATTCGATAGCAAAAGACATAATAAAGATATATATATATATATATATATATATATATATATATATATATATATATATATAAATTATTTTCATTATTCATTGATTTTGAATATAATACAATATACATTTAGGTTTCGAAGTCCCTTTGAATAATGTCAAAAACGCGTCCGTACGGGTAACAGATGTTGATTGTGCTGTATTTAATAAAACATGATTGGAGTTTATTTTATGCTCGCAAACGTGATTTAAATAATAGTTAATATTATGTTTGTTTTTTATTAAGGACCACTTATTTAAAATCTCTTAATAACACAAATTTGAATTTTCCATTTATATCATTCTTGAGCCTCCACTTGATTTTATGAATGCAAACTAGTCAGTTTTTCAGTTTCATTTTTATTCATTTGTAGAAGACATTCGATTTCTGGTGTTTGACATTCGTGTTGATTTGAAATTTTATTTACATGTGTGTTCCTCAGAACGTGTCTGCGAGCGTGTTTCTTTGAGTGTATCTGTGCGTGAATATCTATGCTTTGTTTATTTATTATTACTGTATGAGTACATAATATTTGTTATTCACATATCCTCGTATCGATGAATTGAGTCCAAATAGTCGATCCCTCGATTTACTACTGTGTGTACAAATGGAGAAGCAGCTACGCAAACAAAGTAACGGAGATTGAACAACAAAGCTCCCTTCACTGCTACCACTGAGACAGCATAGAACTTATGATGAATGCGATACGGAAGGAAAGATTTGTCCACGAATTAGCCACCAACGCGAAATCCTGGCCCAAATAGAACCAAGCAGTAGAAGAATAACCAGATCGTATGCACAACTTTATTAATTAATAGAAATGATACCTACGCGTATACTAAATGAAATTTAAAATGAAAGTCAGACCTGTTCACATGAACTTAACAAAAAGAAAACACAGAATGGGTATAACTGATAGATTGCAATTGCTTGCTGTTAAGCGTTCTCGAAATGATCTTGGAATAATTCAAAATAATAATGGGTTTTCCATGTGGAAAAAATAAAATTATATATATATATATATATATATATATATATATATATATATATATATATATATATATATTGAAATATTGACTCATAAGTTGCAAGTCCGCTATTTGCATTCACGGGTTGTCGCTTTGCACTATCAGTTACACAATAATCCGATTGATCCCCATATCCAAGTGGTTAGTATGAACGATGTTAAAGCCTTCGGAAGAAAGGTACGAATACGCACCCAGCCTAATCAAAGACAGAACAGATTCGTACTTGTAAATGGGAAATAATCGGATTTTTGCGAAGCTAATAAAGCAAAGTGACAACCCGTGAACGCAAATCGCGGACTTGCAGCATATGTAGCTGGCAACCTGCAAAATTTCTAAGGAATTTGACTCATAAGTTGAAAAATAACAAATATTTGTTCATAAGTAATTTTTTTTTAATTTGGAGAGCCATAATCGTCGTTTTCTTGTTTCTTATCGTACCAATGTTGCAAATCTCTTCATGTATGTTAAAATATAGCACAATTTCTATACGGATTATGCTAAAAGCATAAGCTCCATTAGTTTTTTTTGTAGTATATACAGTCACCTATTTCAAGTATGATGAGTTTGACGTATACGGTACCGAAATATGCTAAAATGAGAAATTTTTAATGTTATATTTATTATTAAATTTGCAGGTAGTAGAAACCACATGATTTTAGTTAAAATAAAGTGATGTCTTCAACATCAACCACCCAGGTTAATTTTATTGCACTTGAAGTTGTTTGAACTCACATTGCTGTTTATATGTATACCTATGTATGCATGAATATCTTTGATTTATACAGGTGTACGTATAGATGGCTATTTATGTATTTATAAAAGATTTGGGTATAGATAAATATGTCTTTCGCTGTTAAACAATATAAATTTTAATTCTTATGTGCTTGCATTTGAAACAACTTACATTGTTTATATATATATATATATATATATATATATATATATATATATATATATAGTTTACTTACATATATATGGAGATTTATAAATATGTTCGTTGTGGGTATCTATATAGCAATATAGATTGTAGGCATCTATTACTGTTTACATCTAAAAACATAAATATTTTTTGTCAAAAATAGATATTATATCATTGGTGTCTTTGAATGAGTTTAAGTTGGTCATTCGCTGTTGTATTACCCAAAATTGCATGTATACTATCTCTTTCGTGCCATTTCGACAAAATGATGTCATCGTTTCAGTTTATTGTTTCTCATTTCCTATTATAAATAAATTTATTTTGCAATGGCACAGTGAAACTCTATCATTTCAAACGTTGTAGTAACCCAAAGCTATTTTATACTTATTGCACATAGAATATGATTAGGTCAATTAGGAATCTAATGTTACTTAAAGTGATTTTTTTAAAAATTGGTTTAATCTTCAATGCGTTTTGAAAATTAATTATAAAAGTGCGACTACAACGTTGGCTTGTATTTTTATGTATATCTATATACATATTCATATTAGTGGGTACCTATATATGGTAGTGGGTGTTCTCATTCGTAGATAGACGCAATTAATATCCGTCATTTTTCGGGCTGTTGTTCACACTAAAAAACCGTAATCGGTTTCAAGTTAAAGTATATATTCAGAAAATTATCATGAAATTTCTCAATTTCTGCAAAATATGCATGCAATTTAGATAAATCGCTTTAAAGCTCCAAATGCATAAATGAATCTTGCACTCCAACACCAGACAAACTAGTTAATAGATGTTAATAATTTAAACAAATAAAGTAGATGGTTATAGAAAAATGACATAGCCAATGAAAACGAAGACCATTTTTTATTTAACATTATGAGCACCAATAAATATGACTATTATTTACTGATAATATGGTTCTCTACATACAGGAATGTAAGGGTCCCAAAAAGTCCTATATAACGCACACCTGAACGAAAGCTATATATATATATATATATATATATATATATATATATATATATATATATATATATATATATATATATATATATATATTGATAGTTTCTAATTTCACCATTTTTTAAAATGTAAGAACAAATGTAAGAACAAACTCCCCAGATAGTAACGCTTAATGTTCCCTTTGGAGGTGATCTTCCAGCGGAAATCTTCAAACGAAAAGTAATTCGAGCGACAAAAGCACAGTTTCCATCAATACAGGTGAGAGTGGTGTTCAACACAACAAAACTGATGCGCACGAATGAAAAAGATAGCCTCTCTGTGACGTCAACACCTTTGTCTGTATACAAATTTCAATGTACCTGCAACGCTCAGTACATCGGCAGATCAAAAAAGAGGCTCGAAACTAGAATAAATCAGCATCTCCCTCAAAAACTATTAAAGAGGGGTGCAGCTCCTTCACAAAAATCAGCAATTTGCGAACATGTACTACTCACAGGTCATGCTGTTAGTAGTAACAATTTTTCAGTTCTCTACAAGGCAAAAACAGAGAAAATGCTTCTGGCTTTTGAAGCTATTGCAATTAATAAGCTCAAGCCCTGCTTAAACGTGCAGAAAATAATTCAAAAAGAAATTAAATTGGACTGGAATAAAGACATAACTGACATGCCTTTAAAAATAGCCAACGCTTCGCAAAATACGACACATACATCAATTACGGACGCAATTACAATGAAAGCGATGACACACCAAATGACGTTACGCAAAAGGAGTGGTCTAAATTGCACAAAAGTAGTGGTCTAAATTGCACAAAACAAAGGCTAGAATAACGAAGAGGAGATTGGTTACAACAAATGTACAGTGAGATTGGATGAACGAATATACTAACGAATATATTTATATATATATATATATATATATATATATATATATATATATATATATATATACATATATATTCTTTTGAAATGCGAGCTTTAATAAAATTCATTGTACCCTTCCTATGTGCAAAAACAAAAAAGAAATTTTATCAGATACAAGAAACATTTCTTTTTCATTATCTCCTCAAGTATCTACTAATGAACATATAATTATATATAAATGGGAAAACAAAATAAGATAGAAATATGTAAACATAGAGAAAGTGTGAAAAAACGGAAACTAATCAATTGCGTGCGTCACATTCAGTTCAAGCTCAATGCCTGAACATGCTTTTTCTGCTTGCATAAATTCGGCTGCAATTTGTTTATCCATTAGGCGTCGTATGTAGCTGGCTCCCTTTTGTTATTGCATTTAGTAATTACTTTGAATGCTACGTCTGGAGAACATACGTGCGATGTTTCAACGATGCGTTGCCCAGTTGCAGACGTGTATTCCCCATTTGATTTAAAACTGGTGTAATGCAATTACTGTGCAAGCCATGTTGGTTGATGGTAAATTGTTCTGTTTAATTTACCATTAGTTTCTTTCTTTAATAGTACATCTAGGAAAGGCAGACAATCATCTTTCTCGTGCTCTGACGTGAAGCCGATACTCTTTTGTGCTTTTTTGAAACTTTGAAGCAATGTTCGTGATTGAGACCTGTTCTTTAGGACAAGAAATATATCATCCACTTACCTTATATATTGAGCACATTTACTTATATCACTTTTTAATGATGTGTTCTCTAGATGACCTAGAATAATCTCAGCCAACACTGGAGATAACGGGCTTCCCATTGCTACACCATCAGTCTGTTTGTTGATGCTTCCATTAAAACGAAATCGTACGTCTTCCGTGCATAATAAGATAAACTTGCGTAGAGTGTGACCTGGAACCGGCGATGGTAATATGTCGTGTTCTGCCGCTTTGACAAGAATGTCAACGATTTCATCAATTGGAACATTTGTAAACAAAGACTTAACATCAAAAGATACCATAATCTTGTTTTAAACATTTATATCTTGTATTTTGTTTGCAAACTCAAACGAATCGGCAACCGAATAATTACCTAGTAGTTTACGTAATTGTTCAAGTAAACGAATTAGCCATTTAGTAGCATTTACACGCACATTTAATGCAGCTAAACTACGAGCGTTATTTAGAATAACACCCTTGCCCTTACCAGCAATCAAAGAGAAACAGCCGTCAATGTCGATATCAAATATTATTTACCAATATACATGCGCAAGTTGTCGATCAACTTTCGTAGGCCGATCGACCAGAAGATTAATTACTCGAATGGGAGAACATTGTAACTTAAACGCCTGTGTTAAATCAAATGGTGAATACACGTCTGCTTTTGTGCAACACATCATCAAAACATCGCACGTAAGTTCTCCAGACGTAGCATTCAAAGTAATTACTAAATGCAAAAAGCGAGCATATTATATATATATATATATATATATATATATATATAGATGTCTCAAATAAGGATAACACATTTACCATTGCTTGTGTTATGATCATCCTAGAGAATTTCTGAAGAAAGTACTACTCGAAACGTAAAGAGGAAATCGACAAAACTGGTCACCATAACGTTTTCAATGGACAGTACACGTGCCGAACGCTTCATATTGACGAGACATGTGAGATCTCATTTTATCAAATAGACATATACGCTGTGCACCTATACATATAAAAGAATCTACATTATACCGGCCTACAAGTGTTCATCAAGATACGCTAGAAATATTGTGACTGCGCTGTACTATTTATAAAAACCTTTATTGCATTCACTCACTGTAACTAGGCTCATTTTTTCCGATGAAAAAGCTATGTCACACTCAAGAAAACTACTTCATTATATAAATATCAATTAATAATTTGATCGGCACGACAGTCACTCGTGACATCGCCCGTAAACCCTATCTCCAGAACAAGGATCATCATATATCACTAGAAAACACGAAATCTGTGAGATATCCGTTTTATTCCTTTTTCACTTGTTTATTGGTAAAAATCCTATAATGCAAGAAAATTAAATTTTGCCAAACAAAAATTTTCATTTTTTGCGCTATAGACTTTTATTCATTAATGTAATGTAAGCTCGCATATTTAATTATTTTCAAGACATGGATTAAGTAACAAGTTATTACTCATCGCAACAAAAGCATATTTCTAACTCAGCATAGACAAACGTTTAGATCAAGAGTTACTACATAACCCTTAGATGCATACAAGTTAGCATTATTTAATCAGGTATATACACATCAAAGTGCTTAATATACCGATGTCTTTATTACAAATTTGATTTAATGTCTTATGGTGATCTTTGATTGCGATTTAGGCATATTCGAAAGCAGAATTTATGCAGAATAATTGTATAAATATTATTTATAGCCAAATGAAGCCTTTCACAAAATCTCGTTTTGTTGTACTATTTATAACGTTAGTATGCATTATAATTGCTAAAAATTATTTTGGTCTTACGTTAGATGGATTTGAATCCGATTTAGGCATTTAACCCATTTAAAATATTCAAAAGATCATTTGTTGCGCGGACGGTGAAAACAATTCCTTTAATCAAGACTGCGATATTGATATGAACATCTGATCCATTATGTACATACGCTTTTCAGCATAAACCTTATATATTATAGTGTAAAAAGTGAACTGGTTTCGTAGACTGGTTTCGAATTTATTCTGATCTCAGAACGTAAGGTCAGAAATTTCGCGCGGGCAGGGCTCGAACCTGTTCCCGTACGCTTTGGAATACAATGCTTATTTTATATTGACATGCGTATTTACATAACGTGTGAAGTCTTTATTTAAGATTGCAAACTTGATTAAAGTCTTGTTATCACCACCGCGCAAAATTATTCATTTAGTTATATAATTACTCAAAACAATTCCACTTACCCTTGTAGCGTGGTGTCTGTTCCATAATTACAAATTGACGATAGTTAGTTGGAACTATAGGCCTAAAAGGGTGTCATATAGACTTCACCTAAAGCAAAGGCTAACCAAGATACATTAGTTATTATACAAATGCAAAACATATGGAGCGTGTGGCAGTGTGGCTTAGTGGTTAGAGCAACAGTTTCAGAAGCAGACGTGCCCAGGTACGAGCTCTATCCTCAGCACATTCTGGAAAATTCGTGATCAGTTACCAATAAGGATAAAACCGGTCTACTCTATAAAATGCTTTTTCTACACTACACAATCCTTAGTCATACTGACAAATGTATGTGCATAATGAGCCAGGTGCTTGTATAAAAATCGCAATCTTGTGTAAAGTAATAGATATCACCGAGCGCGAAAAAATATTTGTCGACTTATATATATTTTTAATGCAGAACTACTGCCCCATGTAGCGTGGTTTATGTTCTATGATGGCAGATTGGGGATGATTTGTTGGAACGTTAAGTCTCAAATGATGTAATATCAACTCCGCCTACAGGAAAGACTAGTTAAGAAACATTAGTTAGAATGTAATTGAAAATCTTGTGGCTCCGTTGTGAACTGGCAAGCTTCAATTCACACGTGTAACTGTTTTATCTGAATAAAGCTGACCACAGATACAATCCAATCCCAAATGACGTTGAATGCAGAGCGCCGTGAGATTTTGACCTACTTGTCGCGTTACGGATGACTGGTGTGTGGTGTAGTCACATATAGTTATGCTGCAGATTGTGTGTAAGCTATTTTAGAACGCAATACTGAATTCGCAAGTTTCACTTTCTCTTCGCCTTTAAATCATCGGCAAATATGCCCATTTCTGTTTGTTTAGCAAACATCCACACGCAGTTGTATAGCAGAGATAGTTTTGTGCTCATCTAGAAAATGAAGTTTATAGTCTTTAATGATGAGACAGAAGCGCACATAATCCACCTCAGTCTGCATGTTGCCAGGAGAATGCATGAGCAATGATTCATTGCACAATAACATAACTGTACTTCTATAGAATATAACTAGGGGAAATGTGCAAAATGTGCAGTCTTTGTTTTTTACTGTAGATTTGATATGCGGCATATGGCCTTAGTTTTACGCATTCACCACACATCCACAATAGCTATAGCATCATTTTTTCTCATTTACAACGTTAATTCCAATGAAGACAATGCAGAATACACAAATATGTAAATTGCAATTCAGTAAAAAATGTTTTGAGATGATTTATATGTAAATTATTTATTTCAGTTTTATTTTTTTCGCCCAGCAGAGGCCTGTCGCAGTACTGATTTTAAAGTTACACTTCACCAAATTGCTCAATTTCTTTAATACAAGGTTGCGCATTTGCTATCAAACTCAATATTATTATATAAGAAAATATCAGTATAGAGCAAATATTGTTTAAGGTAGTGAACGCAATTGATCCAGTAGTCTAGTTTTGTCATTATTGCGAATTCTTCAAGTACTGTTCAAAAATTTGTCTCGGACATAAACGATAAATAAACATATTGACCGTGAATGGTAAGAACTCTGAACGCATCCATTGACAATCTCTTAGCCCATATAGATTTTAATTTGAATAGACTGAATATGTGTGCAACACAGATAATGTGTTCCAACCCAACTTTACTCATTTAATAAATTTAACGATTCCCAACAAAATATTTACACACAAACTCGATCATTTCTATCACAAGGCCATTTGTAAATAAAGAACAAACATCGAGATAAATCAATCGATATTTTATTATTCAACTTTTTTAAGTTCTAACGAAATTTAAAAGAATCTAGCAAGTTGGTTTTAAAGAAGCAGTTACAATTATGGTTCATCTGCTAAAGTGAAGCTAGAATTTACATACACATTTCTACAGAATGAAGCGATACTTAAAACACATCAATACATTTATTTATTTTTGTTTTTCAAATGCAATGTGCGCCTTGGTGTAACACAGAGGAAAAAAAATGATAAATGACATCAAAATCTTTTCACTAGACTTCACAGGGTTAAGCAAGACATTGTTAAATTTCTTGATTGACTGTGTCAAGCTTTCAACTGATGAGAGATTTCCTTTCCTTCAGATTACATGGTTCACAATACTAACATTGCAAACCAAAAATTGAAAAGTGGTTTCATTAAGCCATCGTGCAAAATAGGTTCGCGGATTTTTTGCGCTTTATGTTTTGTGGCCAAATAAGATACTGCGTTCAAACTTCGTGCCACTAACAACTTTCTACCAAATGGTATAGTTAGGCACAGAAGTAGTTGGTTAATTAAACTAGTCGTGAAATTTTGACAATAAAATAATGAAGAAGCAACTTGACGTGTTAAATGTAAGGTAGCTTTCTGCTTTGGCCTTAACATGTTTTTAAACTGACTGAAGTTTAATTGCATTCATAAAAAAACTTTCCCTACCTACCCTGAATGACAAAATCCAAATACAATTTGCATCCAAACATATAGACTTGGTAACTCTTACCTGCAATTAGTTTTATTAGCGCAACTTCGAGCTGATGAAAACATATTTCTGTATCCTCTTTAATAGGAATTCGGCGAGATATGATGTTCAAATCTGTGAATTGCTCCGAGTAGTTTATCATTGACAAACATTTACTCAGGTAGTCTAAATATTTCTCGATTTTGTGTTCCAAGAAGATATTGTTGATTCGAGTTGCTAGGCTGCTAATTGTGTTCTTCTTTTGGGATTACAATAACTAATTTTAGAGTTGATATATAGCCCATTAAAAGTGGAATACCCATTTGTTACCAGTTTTACATCAATGATTTCTTTTGAAGTGTGTCTGACGTCCAAAATTGGAAGATTGTTGTTATTATCTATTACGAGAAAAAAATGTATGCTTGGATCCTCGTCACTGCCTCGTATCTCGAAATTGGATAAGTTTGCTGCTTTTGGGGTAACAAATAGAAGCTCATCTATATAGATTTATCAGTCGACTATGTGTGTTCAAAATGGTGCAGGTATACCTGTGCCATAGCTACAATTTTGTCACAGAATCAACAAACGTTCAACTGAACATTGTACAAAATCCAGCTAACACGAATATTTAAATAAAATATGTAATCTTTGATTAAAATCTGTGTACACATATTAAGCATTTTATAGTGTAGAAAAGGCATCTAATCCAGTAGACCAGTGTTGTCCTATTTGGGAACTCTTCACGTACTGTTCAGAATTTTCCGCGAAATTACATTGTCACCAACGCTGCACCAAAACTGTGATTTGTATCAAGCATGCGAGTTTGAGATGAGCACCAATCATATTGCAGCCAACCTGTTGCAGAGAACGACAAAACCATCATCAGTCAAACGTATACGCCAGACTAAATCTTCCATGTGCATCATAATAAAATTACGGCAAACTGATTATTGAGGATCAAACCGCAAATCATGTTTGAATTATAGAAAACGGGATATGTCGCTATTATCACTTGTCATCTCGCAATCTAATCAATCACAACTCGTTTTTGCAGCTTTTGCCAAACGTATTTCAGCTATACATGAACAACTAATTGTTCCTCCAAGCGGTTATACCTTTTCTTTAAGTGCAGTTTGCGAGATTCCGTTAAACTCCGATCCCAGCAATCAGAACGAGTCGTCTCCTAGAAAGTTCATAGACCTCGAAATTTCAGATGCCCAATTTCTACGAAGCCAGGGTCATCAAACCTGTGTAGAATTTCCAATACATAATAAAGTTATGCAACTAAGCAGTTAATAATTACGTCAGTGGTAAAAAAGGTTTTTATGTAAAATTTCAAAGTTTTAAATAGTTTCTAACTTTAGTGTGTAAAAGCAATCCATTAACATATAACGACTACAGTCAATAACAAATATTGACAGATTTCAATCCCTCATAATCAAAATCAGACCAAGACGGCAAACTAATCATAGAGGACTATACCTGCTGCAAAATTTCTATGTATTAACGGGCATCTCATTTTTTCGCATTTCACCACACCTGTATAGGTTATGCAATTAACAAATCTTTAACTTAATGAGTATTTATAAGGTATATTTGGATACGTTTGGGAGATTGAGGTTATTCACACGTTTCAACAAAATTGTTGCAGTTACACGAAATGACGAGTTTTGTCCTTCCATATGCATAGTTGACAAACAGGGATCACAATGCAATTCAAATATATGTAATCGAAAATCAGATATGCGATTATGACACCTAGTCGTCTCACAGAATTTAAACTCAAATAGAACTGTCGGCTGCATTCTTGTTCACTTAATTAAACGAGAACCCAAAATGATTATGACAGAAAGATTGTAATTTGTGTTGTCAAGTCTTCTTTTGACAAAATGTCATTAGAAACATAATGAAAATTATACAATGAGTCTCCTTTTTCTATATACAAATCAAACCCCTTTAATTACTTTTATTCAAATCAGTATTGCGAGCTAGATAGAAACACCACTAAATATATATTGATGTAATGTCCAGAATTTCCCGAGGATAGAAAAAACAGGAGCAAATGTTTTCACAGTCTAAAATTATATATATTTTTTTGCCACATCTGCCACATACCACATGCAATTTTCAGATTTATACTAATTCATGATATTTATTCGCTTCAACTCCACCTAGAGCCTATGCAGCGTCACATTAGACATAATTTTTCAATTTGTAACAATAAATTTGACATTTTAGAACAGACACTATGGCAATAAACAAGGCAATATTGCATTAAAGTTATATCGCTGGATGTTGATTATGCCATTATATATATATATATATATATATATATCATTATGAGCCAGTTTTTATCTAATGTGTCAAACGAAATGGGTCGAGTAGATCGCTCTCGACCTTATTTGAAAATAATCCGATATTGTCTTTTATTATTACCTCAGATGGGGCTCGAAAGCTGTACATTTGGCTCGAAGTCTGAGACTCTATTCACTGAGTCAGCCCTATTGCAATCCGCATGCATTTATTGCTTATATATCGAATTATGATTTTTGTTAGATTTTACTTCGATTACAGCCTATTTGGCATCTGTTTAGACCAAAAGTTCAAACTTTCCACATCCAATTTGTCATTGTTGATCTGACAGAAAGCCACTTGGGAATGGGTTAATAAGTTAAAAATTTATGTCAAGGTTTTTCTGCTTTGAGAACTTTGTTTTTAATTGATATATATATATATGTAGAGGATGTTGAATCCTCCGCCTTTTATAAAATGACCTTGAATGATAAATTTAAACCACCATAGCTGATTGTAACAATTTTATTTAAAAAGAATTTTTTCTTTTTATTTTCCAGAACATTCTTTGTTTAAAGACTTGATTTTTATAATTGTGCGCTATTTTCAGTTTTTGAGTATCGTGCTTCCGAGCTGGTTGTAGATTTTCGTTTGCTGCATTTTTAACATTTCTCTCCATAATAAACGATTACAACATTGCACAATAAACATCTTTCAACACTTGCCTTGTGTTCTGATATAATATAACACTGAGGAGGAGTCTTGGAACAGGTAATTTATTTATTATTGTGGGTCACGTACACATCAAAGCAGATTATTGCTGAAGATATAGCTTTCCAACTTTCACCTTCCAAACGCCACAAGTAAGTGTCAATTTAAGTATCATAATTCTTGATCATGAATGCCGATATTAAATTAGAAGATGTATTTCATTTAGGGCAGGACCTAATGGACTTAAATCTTATTGACACAGATAACAATGTAGGCAAAACAGACTCTACTGTGAATGTTAGGACTTCTAGCGAACTGGCATCTAGGGGGCTTACTAACACCAATAGGTTAGGGGCCTCAACAAAATTTGGCGACCACGCCAGTCCAAGTATATTTAGTCTACCACAGTATAAGTCAGAGAAACATGCAAGTTGGGTAGGAGATGCCCAAATGATATTTGAGGCTTATTGTATTGTGAACCCTATGGAGAAATTTGTTGCAGCATGGATGGCATTGCCTGAGAATTTCCGAAATGCTTTGGAAAATTTCAGAGACAGAACTGTGAAAGGAAAAGCCGTACAACGCATTTGAGTTATTAATGGCAGAAATTCAACAGAGATATCAGCCTGGAAGAACAGCGCAAATGTGCGAATTATTACGCTTAGAAAAAATGGGACGTCAGTTACCGTCCGAATTTTATGAACGCCTTTGCACGAAAGCTTCCAGGTTGAATATATCTAGTGATGTAGTCAACTCCATTTTTACAGCTGAGTTACCAGTTAGGCTCAGAACAACAATGGAAGTGTTTGACACAATGAATATAGATTGGCCAACAAAACTCAGAGGGTTAGACGGCGTGTATAAACAGCAAGAACCACAAGTACATGCTGTAATGGCAGATTCTGTAACGATGCAGCCAGTCAGGGCAGATACCGAAAACCACCTGACCACACAAGAAAGTTTGCGTTTCTTATGTAGGGAAGTTGCTAGCTTGCGTAGTGATGTCGCACAACTTCAGAGTCAGGTCCAGTATATTAGACGCCGAAGGAGTCACTCGCGTCAACGCTTCGAAGGGCCACGCGGATGGGGTAAGGCACAGGGCGAATATGGACGCAGTGCGAAGTGCCAAGATGAAAATTATAATTACCCGCGATTAGGTGGACCCAAATGGAAAGGAAGCACAAAACCGGTTGAGAGAAATCCGTCACCGGGAAAAGGGAAAAACCCCCACTAGTAGGAGCCGTAGGGGGGGTTCCATTGCAAAGGCTCCCAGATATGCCTTTAAAAGGCATACTCAAAGCAAAAGAGGCGACTAGTATAAATAGCACCCAGATAAAAGGCAAGAGAGTCCGATTCTCACTAAGCGGGGATCTTGAAAACATTGCCGGAGTGTCCAGCAACAAGTTCATTATTAAGGATGAATTATCTGGATTAGAATTTCTCATAGACACGGGTGCGGAGGTAAGCATAGTTAGGTCAGACGTGGTGGAAGCAGATTGCCCCACATTTGATTATCAACTATGGGCCGCGAATGGTAGTCCAATTGAAGTAAAAGGGATGAAAGAAATGTCTGTAAAATTAGGCCAGAAATCTTCTTTCCTATGGAATTTTCTAGTAGCCGATGTCAAGGACCATATCATTGGCATGGATTTCTTGACACATTTCAAGCTGGCATTAGACCCCAAGGCTAGGACTATCACAGAAGGCGTAGGGACATCAATAAATAATGAGTCTAACGTGTCGGCAGTTAGAACAGTCCTCTTACCTCGTCCAACAGTCGCACATGACTTTGCTGATATAATCGAGAAGCACCTAGCAGTGTTTCAACCTTTTAGTGCCAAAAGAATAGGTTTGAAAATAGGAGTAGAACACCAGATAGAATTGGTAGCTCCGTTACCTTGTTCACCAAAGGCTCAACCATTGGCACAACACAAGCAACAAGTAGCTGTGTCAGAATTTCATCAATTGCGCGAAGAGGGGATTTGTAGAAGGTCAAATTCCAATTTTGCTTCCCCAATAGTGGTAGTTCCCAAACCTGAACCGGGTCAATGGAGGGTTTGTGGGAATTATCGTCTATTAAACTCAGTGACAAAGGGTGATTCTTATCCTCTCCCTAACCAGAGTACTTTGCTCCGAGATATAATGGGATATGAGGTTTATTCAACTTTAGATCTCCAGAAAGCGTACTATCAAGTACCAATGGAAGAAAGTTCGATACCACTCACCGCAGTCAGATTTCCAGGAGGGGGATCGCATGAATTTCTTCGAATGCCTTTTGGTTTGAAAAACGCCAGTCAGACATTCCAGCGTTTGGCTGAAGAAATCCTTCAGAATTGTCCATTTGCGAGAGTATATATTGATGACATAATAATTTTTAGTAGTTCACGAGACGAACATCGTACGCATTTGGAAACGGTTTTGACCAGGCTGGAACAATATGGATTAGTGGTCAAACCTAATAAGAGTAATATTGGTTGCTCTTCAGTTAAATACCTTGGTCATATACTTTCCAAAGACGGAATTAAGCCTTTGGAAGATAAGGTCCAAGCCATTAAGGACGTAACTGAACCCAGAACAGTACGCCAGTTGCGAAGGTTCTTGGGCATGATCAGCTATTATCGTCGATTCATTCCAGGTCTAGCCGGAATTCTTGGATCGTTAACAAGACATCTCACTCTTGAAAAGAGCACGATCAAGAAGTCTTGGCCTATCATCTTGAGTCAAGAAGACCGAGAAAATTTCCAAAAGGCCAAGGATATGTTAAGTGACGTAACCACATTAGCACCTGTAGATTGGGAAAAACCTTTCGAACTAATCACTGATGCATCAGATGTTGCATTAGGAGCAGTGCTACAGCAAAGAGATCGGGACGTAGTAAAACCGATTGGGTTTTATAGCCGTAAGCTTACTGATCGAGAAAAACGGTATGATACGTTTGGCAAAGAGCTTCTAGCCGTGTATGCCGCAGTGTTACACTTCGAGCATTACTTAGATGGTCACAAGTTTAAGTTATTGACCGATCATAAGCCATTGATCAGCATACTTGGTAAGACAGCTAGGCTTAATTACTCTCGTAGAGTAAATTCCCAAATAACACGGTTAGCAGAGTTTGATTTCACTGTGTCTCATATTGCTGGTAAAGAGAATGTGGTTGCAGATGCACTAAGCCGACCGAATGAAGCTGATGTCGATACGATATTTCAAGGTCCTTTGAAAAGTTTAGAAGAATCAATGCACGATTTCGTTAGTCAAATCGAAGAAGCGCAAGGACTGGATCCCTTTACATTGGTATTGTCCAAAAGACCAGGATATGTGCGTAAGCTCATAAATGGCAAGTGGTTGTTATGCGAAACATCTAGAAGTCAACCACGACCATATGTGCCATTGGAGTTACGGGCCAAGATTATCCAAGTATTGCATAACATGGGTCATCCATCCATTAAAGCCACCATACGATTAATCAACGACAGATACGTATGGCCACATATGTCTAAAGATATACGGGTATGGGTAAGAGCCTGTACCAAGTGTCAAACGTGTAAGGTGTGGAGACATACCAGGACCGATATAAAGAACATTGGAATACCAAATGGACGGTTCAGACACGTACACATAGACATTGTTGAGATGCCTGAAGTAAACGGAAACAAATACTTGCTGACTATGGTAGATAGATTTAGTCGTCAATTTGAAGTGGCGATTTTAAAAGACATGACAGCACAAGAAGTTTTGTTCGCGTTTCTACATAATTGGATATCGCGTTATGGTGTTCCGGAAAAGGTCACTAGTGATCGCGGTAGTCAATTTATGTCAGAGCTTTTCGTAAGATCTCTCAACGTCATGGGAATCACTATAATTCATACTAGCGCGTATAACCCACGAGCAAATGGGATGGTAGAAAGGTTACATCGTGAACTGAAAGCTGCATTAAGGTGTACTAGTGGAACAAGCTGGATACACGATCTTCCTATAGTACTACTCGCCATGCGCAACAGATATAGGGCACAATTAGGAACTTCCATTGCAGAATTAGTTTATGGAGAACCATTAAGGTTGCCTGGAGATCTTCTAATTGAAACTCCAAGTAGTCTTGATTGGGCTTCTAGTTATGTAGATTGGTTTGTAGGAGCACTTAGAGACAAGATGTGTCGTTTGGCCCCAACCAAAACTAGAAAACCTAAAACTAAATGCTATGTGTCCTCTGATTTAAAATCGGCATCGCATGTTTATATTACTAATGAGAATAGAAAAAACTGCCTAACACCATTTTACAAAGGACCATACAAGGTCAAGAGGATGACTGATAAGAATGTCATCATAGAAATAAATGGCATTGAGGATTGTGTTACGTTGGATCGCTGTATTCCCCAGTTTATCTGGATTGATGGTGTGACCGAATTAAAAGATGCGTTGAATAACCGTTCCATGGGCGAATCTGAGGTGTGCAATCCCATCTTGCAGACACATAATGAAATGCAGCAATTTGAAAAACCGTTGCCTAACTTATCAAAATCTTATTCTACTGAATCACAACATGAAAATTATTTGTCGACACCAGATGACATTGAAGAACCAGCGAATGTTATATCGGGCGAGATGACGACGTCAGAGGCGCCAGTATGCACAAAACGATCTGGAAGAATACTACGTCAGCCGAAGAACGATGATTACATCTACTATTAGTCGTTCCTCTCTTTTTTTGAGAAGGTGGTGTGTGTAGAGGATGTTGAATCCTCCGCCTTTTATAAAATGACCTTGAATGATAAATTTAAACCACCATAGCTGATTGTAACAATTTTATTTAAAAAGAATTTTTTCTTTTTATTTTCCAGAACATTCTTTGTTTAAAGACTTGATTTTTATAATTGTGCGCTATTTTCAGTTTTTGAGTATCGTGCTTCCGAGCTGGTTGTAGATTTTCGTTTGCTGCATTTTTAACATTTCTCTCCATAATAAACGATTACAACATTGCACAATAAACATCTTTCGACACTTGCCTTGTGTTCTGATATAATAAAACACTGAGGAGGAGTCTTGGAACAGGTAATTTATTTATTATTGTGGGTCACGTACACATCAAAGCAGATTATTGCTGAAGATATAGCTTTCCAACTTTCACCTTCAAAGTGCCACAAGTAAGTGTCAATTTAAGTATCATAATTCTTGATCATGAATGCCGATATTAAATTAGAAGATGTATTTCATTTAGGGCAGGACCTAATGGACTTAAATCTTATTGACACAGATAACAATGTAGGCAAAACAGACTCTACTGTAAATGTTAGGACTTCTAGCGAACTGGCATCTAGGGGGCTTACTAACACCAATAGGTTAGGGGACTGAAAATAGCGCACAATTTAAAATCAAGTATTTAAACAAAGAATATTCTGGAAAAGAAAAAGAAAAAATTCTTTTTAATTAAAGTTCGTTACAATCAGCTATGGTGGTTTAAATTTATCAGTCAATGTTATTTTACATAAGACGGAGGATTTAACTTCCTCCACACCTCTATATGGTTATATTTAAGGCCAGATGACAATGGAAGCGTTATAATTTGTATGTGATATTTCTGTGTAACTAGAATTTCATTGCGTCAATGTTTTTAGTCCTTATTCATATACCTTGTTAATCATGATATTTTCCTCCATGTTTTTGATCAATTTTTAAATACTTTCTGAAATGTTGTTTGCTTTTGAACATGATAAGCACTATAGATGCTGTTTGTGTTTGCACGTAAGAACTGGTACTATCCTAATTGGGCTGGCGCAAATATGTATGCAAATGTCACTTATATTTACCTTGGTTTGGTTGTCCATTAATCAAGCAAGATACAGCGCAATGGTATCTAAATCGGAAGTTAATCTTTTGGAAAACAATGGTATGCTTTATTTTTATAATATTTTGTATATATTCTCTATTCAATGTTTTATTGTCTAACTTTAATAATAGCAATACATTTGTATTTGGTGACATTGGCCATCCGAAGTCAAGGTATAGATATTACAAAGTAGCGAGCGGAATAGTCTCATAGTAAAAGGTTGAAAGCTATTCCATACATAATCCACTCGAAGGGAAGATTGATCATTAATAACAGTTGGTATATAACGAAAGAGGAAATTCTTAGATTGTCCTGTAGCCTTGTTGATGATGTTAACAATAAATACTTCAATTTATTAAATATTCATCAGCCCATAAATATGCTTAAAAGTAAAATATTTTTGCGAAACTGGATTAATCGAAATTACCTGATCTCGTTTTGATTAACGCCTATAGTTTCCTTTCTTAATGTCATAAGGCGGTAATTAATGTTTTATATTTTATTCATGTAAAAGGTTTACACGTGGCTAAAGTGTACGGTTTCCGCTAGGAGGTTGAAAATATGGTTGACTGTACTATAATGAACGGAATTAATAACGAATGCTAGACTTTTCGAAATGAATAGTTTGTTGATTAGGCAGATTTTTGAAGATACAATCACAATTTTGAATCAAATTAAAATATGTTTTGAAAACATATTAGAAGCTTATTTTTATGTAAACCCAAGCTGCAATCTTGATGTAAGCACCAATCTCATTACGTTTTACGGTATGAACAGTTTTGTATAATGTGGGAAATACTTAATCCATTAGATCGATTTTGTCCAGATTCCGAAGCAGAGGTGCCCGGGTTCGCGCCCTGTCCGTGGCAAATTCTTGGCCGTATGTGGTTAATTCCCAATAACGACGAAACCGGTCTACTGGATGAATTGCATTTTATACACTATACAATTATTAGTTTATACCGAAAAATCTGAGTACTTTATGGGTCAGGTGTTTATATTAAGCTCGCAACCTTGATTATGTCAGGTGTTATCACCGCCCAGCAAAAATGTTAATTTTAAACACCAGTCTCATTACGTTTTGTAAGTATAAATAATTTTTTATAATGTGGAAGACATCATCCAGTAGATTGATTTTGTTCTTATTGGAAACTCTTCAAGTACTGTCGACACAAATAATGATCTCAGTTATATAAATGTTAGCTTTCTAGAGAAGTGATGTGAATTTATTAGTATTATGTTTTATTTCACGTGCTTGTAAGTTACGATTTACGTCTAGGCATAGGAGGAGAGTTCCTAACGTTGCTTAGATGCGATATTCAAAATCATATTTGCGAATTTGCAGAACGTGCTCCTAAAAGGTCAAATCTTAATTTTTTGAGATCTTTAAATTATTCTTCCAAATGATCAAAATGACATCGTTTTCTCTATGAATAGTGCTATGAAATTCACATATACTTACCTTGACGATGCCATAATTGATAGTTTTTGGGATCAAAATTCAATAATCTAGACATGACCATCTATTGGACAGCTTCTGCTAGCAAGCATGTGTAGTAGTTGATTGTGTTAAAAAATGAATATTAATAAAGAGTAGCCTTTTATTGAATGACGTTCAGCTAAAAATATATATTAAGTCGATAAGGCTTATATTTGAATACGAAGCCATAACTTGAAATCCAAATGAAAAAGGTTTGTAAAGGCAGTATAAAAAAGCGTTGTGTAATGTGTTAGCCATATCGTCTGTATACTTATAGGCTATAGTCCGTTTATTTATTATCGTTATTATTTTAAAGGCTTTGCTACTGTTTGAACATATTCTACTTATAAATATGTTTGTGCCGGATAAAGAAAAAGCCTGAAATTCGTGAATATCTGAGATTTCTCCCATATTGAGCAATCTTGCTGGATGATTATTTTACAAATATGTATAAGATTTCCAGCCATCAATTTATTTTAAAATTCTCAGTTATTAAATTAAACTGGTTCATGTACAATTTTTAGTTCAGCCATTTTATGCATTTTCAATTTTAATAGTGAAATAAATCATGTATGGAATTATAAAGTTATAAAAAGGATATGCAAAGCAAAATTTAAGAGCCATTTCTCTTTAACAGAACTCAACTCGGCTGTAGCATATTGTACCTTTAGCTAATTTTTTATAGGCAGTGATAGTAATGTTTTTCAGACTTGCTAACGTTCGAACCCTGTCCTCGGCATATACTGGACAGTGCGTAAGGAATTCCAAACGAAGATTAAACCGATCTATTTGAGGAATTTCCCTCTTTTACAACACAAACAAACAGTTTATTCTAAAAAGGTATACATAACTAGATGGTTGTTTATATCAAACTCGCATCTTTGATTTACATTCGTGGGTGGAAAAATTTAGATTAAAAACACATTCAACTTCAAACACGAAGTTGGAAGTGTATACGCTGGGGCATGCACAGAGGCGCGTACATACACACACACAAACAATTTCCAGTTTATATTCAAAACATGTACGAGCTTCTATGTTTATGTAGCTGAGGATTAAGAATGTTGCATTTAGCATCCTCAGCTGTGCATGTTTTTTTTGTTTTTATCTTTGAAGAAAAATCCGTCTGATTTTTGTTATCAATGAGTTCAACTATTGCGGAAAAGTTCTTCTCTATGTCAGTTGTGCGTGTTAAAATTTTTATTGAATACGGTTCCTAAATAATCGGCTAGTCTGGTCTACATAGCGACCTGAGCAGCTCTGGCATTTGTATACATAAGCAATGATCTTTTTGATTGCAGGGAGCTTATATTTTTCATTTAAGTTTAATATGCGCTCTTTGTTATAAACAAACACAAATTCGAGTAAATATTTCGAATAGTGCGTACCCTTCAAAAGGTATATTGACATACATTGTCTTTTAGTTGGGTAGGGGTTTCATTGTTTTTGTCTTTTATATTTCATGCTTGCCTCTACAAAATTTTCTAGATGCCAGTTTTCTAATAAAGTTATTTTGAGCGCCATCAAGTCTTGATGTTGAAATGATTTAGAGCAGATACATTTTATTTTTTCTGATAAATTGCGTATCAAATTTCTTTTACAAAATTGTGACTGCGCTGTGGTAATTGATATACTGTCCGGTCCATGTCTGCTTCCGATATATTTTACTATTTAGATCATCATCTTCCTGCCTCATTATAGCAATTCGCCAAAAGTGTCTTAAATTGAGGGTTTTCGCACTCGCAAGTAGATTTAATATGATGGTTCACGGTGTTAATATTTTCAAGCATGCCATATCGAATTCTTGGTTTATGATTACGGTGTCATCAACATACCTCTGTGGAGGTTAATTGAATTATTAGACATCAATTAACTCATATAAAAATAAATCAAATTTTAATTTTGGACATTGATGTTATCGCTGGTTTCGTAAAACAATATTGTTTTTAAAATATTATAAATTTTTTGGAAGTTCTTTTGTTCATATTGTCGAAATCTTTGAATGGTCTTGTTGAATGTTTATAAGAGAGTTTTATCTGAGTTGCTGAATTGCATTAGCGATATACTGCGTGGTTCTATTTGAGTATTCTTTGCTAATAAATTATTGTAATCCACATTCATCTATCGTTCTTAATACACATTATTGGGAAGGATCTCAAATTGCTTCAGGTAACTGACGTGGATATTTGTTTCCAAGGTCACCACCCTATTGTTCTTCCATCTGTGGATATCAGCGCATCTCGGTGAGCTTACTTAATATAATATATAGATTGCTAAAAAAATTTCCTAATATTATGGCTGGTTTATCAAATATTGAGGATACAGAGCAATTAGCAAGTGGACTTAAGGAATGTAATTTAAAAGATAGTTCAGAGGAACTTAAGTTTTCCAAATTAGATGATCATACCGCATATATGGATTATCCGGGCCTGGCATCTCAGAGGCTCTCTTATGGTAGTGACCAAAGGGCCTCTACTAAAAATGGTGACGGCGCCATGATTCTCTATGCGGAAAGATTTGATGTAGATGATCGCTTTTGCCGCGATTCTATGGATAGCAATGCTAAGCTCACAATTTACAGACCAGACAACCATTCTGAATGGGTTGAAGAAGCAAAATTTTATTTTAAACTAGAAAGAAGGACCGACCGAATAGAAAGGTTTGCCTCGGCCTGGTGGTGGTTGACAGCCTTTAAAAGTGAATCTATTTAGACTCAGGAAATTTGTTTCTGAGAACGAACCTATAAATGCATTTGAGCTTCTAATCGAAGAAATTCATGGACGATATATCAACCCAAGAGGATTAAACGAATGACTAACTTTTTACATCAGGAAAAGATGGGAAATCAACTCCAATCTAAATTTTATGAAAGTATTATTTCAAAATCCATCAAGCTTGATATATCTGAGGAAGTTATAAACAGTGTATTTGTAGCAGAATTGCATGCTAGACTAAGAGCCACCTTGGATGTCTATGATACATTGAAATTAAAGTGGCCAAAGAAGCTAAAAGGGTTGGACAAAGTGTATCGTCAGAAGGAACCTAAGGTGTATGCAGTAACAGAAAATTCACACCTGGAGCAGCAACTCAGACATCTCTCAGAGAGACTCCTGACCGTAGAGAATGAATTAAGTACCCTCCGCAGGGATATTCAACTTCCAAGCATCGGAGAGGCGAATCGCGTTCAAGGACCACCCGAGTCGTGCATTTCGCATCGTAAATACGCCGAGTTTGGAAAGTGTTAGGAGGAAGGATGCACGTTTCCAAAGTTGGCTGGTCCCCGATGGAAAGTAAGTACTCTTCCTGTAGCCTGGTCTAAGCTGCTGGAAAACTAGTGGAACCCCCGCTAATAGGAGCCATAGGGGAGGTTGCGCATGCAAGGCTCCAAGGTATGCATATTCGAGGCATCTTAAAATCATCGAAGTTAAGTTCGGAAGCTTCGATAGAAGAAACGCGCGGTAATACAGTCCGTAAATCTGTTATATTTCGGCTAGAAGGTAATCTCAAAGAAATTGCTGGTTATAGCAAAAATAAGTTCGTTATAACAGATGAACTTAGTGGGTTAAACTTCTTAATAGACACGGGTGCAGAAGTGAACATAGTTCGATCCGATGTTGTGGAAATTGATAGCCCCACATTCGATTATCAACTATGGGCTGCTAATGGATGTCCAATTGAGGTTAAGGGAGTTAAAGAATTGTCAGTGACATTGGGGCAGAAATCTCCATTTACGTGGAATTTTCTGGTCGCTGATATAAAGGATAACATCATTGGGATGGACTTTTTGATCCATTTTAATCTCGCTTTAGATCCCAAATCTAGGACCATTGGACAAGGCACTGGGATAGTGACTTATGCTGAGACTGGGACCTCAGTAGTTGGGTCAGTGAGACTACCCAGACCCGTCGTCGCCGATGACTTGGCGGATGTCATCGAGAAACACCTGGCCGTGTTTCTACCATTTAATGCTAAACGCAAGGGTTTAAAGACAGGCATAGAACACCAAATCGAGTTGGTGGAGCCACTACCTTGTTCGCCCAAGTCTCAACCGTTAGCACAACATAAGCAGCAGGTTGCTATTGAAGAATTTAAGCGGTTGAGAGAGGATGGAATTTGTAGGCGTTCAAATTGCAACTTTGCATCTCCAATAGTGGTTGTGCCCAAACCTGAACCAGGTTAATGGAGGGTTTGTGGTAACTATCGCCTATTGAACTCGGTAAAGAAAGGCGATTCGTATCCTCTACCGAAACAGAATACTTTGCTCAGGGATATAATGGGGTATGAGGTATATACAAAGTTAGATCTGCAGAAGGCGTACTATCAAGAACCTATGGAGGCAGAATCTATACCGCTCACCGCAGTGCGATTTCCGGGAGGAGGATCGCATGAATTCTTATGTATGTCTTTTGGGTTGAAGAATGCAAGTCAGACATTCCAGCGTCTGATGGAGGAAGTTCTTCAGGACTGTCCATTTGCTAGAGTGTATATAGATGACATCATTATATATAGTCAATCTAGGGAGGAAAACCGGGAGCACTTGGACGTCGTTTTGTTTAAGCTGGAACATTCTGGATTGGTAATAAAGCCAGAAAAGAGCAGGATTGATTGCTCTACTGTAAAATTTCTTGGACGCCATTTCCAAGGATGGAATCAAACCCTTGGAAGATAAGGTCCAAGCAATCAGAGATGTGCCAGAACCCAGAACTGTACGTCAATTGCGTAGATTTTTGGGAATGATTAGCTATTATCGTCATTTCATGCCAGGTTTAGCTGGAATTTTGGGGTCGTTAACTCGAAATTTAGTTCGTGAACGGTGCAACAGCAAGAAGTCCTGGTCTATTAATTTTAGCCAATACGACAAGGAAAAATTCCAGAGGTCCAAAGATTTGTTAAGCCAAATAACCACATTAGCACCTGTGGATTGGAGTTAGCCGTTTGAGCTGGTCATAGTTGCTTCCGATGTAGCCATAGTGGCAGTGTTACATCAACAGGATAATGGTATAGTCAAACCGATTGAATTCTATAGTCGGAAACTCCAAGATCGCGAGAAGCGATATGACACGCTTGGAAAGGAATTACTAGCGGTTTATTCTGCAGTGCTGCATTTTGAGCACTACCTAGATGGACATCAGTTTACGATATTAAATGATCATAAACCGTTGATAAGTATCCTTGGGAAAGCGAATAGGCTTAATTATTCTCGGCGGGTGAATTCACAAATAACCCGACTAGCAGAATTTGATTTTACCATTAATCATATCTCGGGAAAAGAGAACTTGGTGGCAGATATTTTCAGTGGGCCAGACCTATCAGATGAAGATATGATTCGTTCGGAGTCACTCGTATGCTCTTTTGTATCTTCTAATGATTTTGTCGAGCAATTGATGGAAGCACAAGGTCTCGATCCTTTAGTAGCTGTGTTGGCAAAGAATCTCACATATACTGATAGATATGTATGGCCTAAGATGTCGAAAGATATAAGATCTTGGGTAAGGACATGTGCCCGGTGTCAAACTTGTAAAGTTTGGCGTCATACTAAAACTGAAATTAAAACGATTGGTATACCAGCGGGTTGTTTCATGCATGTACATATTGATAAAGTAGAAATGCCCGAAATTTCTAGCCAGAAGTATTTACTCACGATGGTTGATCGTTTCAGTCGTCAGTTTGAAGTAGCAATCCTGAAGGACATGACAGCTCAAGAAGTCTTACTTATGTTCTTGTATAATTGGGTGTCGCGATATGGTGTACCGATAAGGGGGTAACTATTGATTGTGGTAGTCAGTTTATGTCTAAACTGTTTATCAGATCATTGAATAAAATGGGGATAGAAGTAAGACACACATGTGCTTATAATCCCAGAGCTAATGAGATGGTTGGGAGACTGCACGGGGAGCTGAAAGCTGCATTTCGCTGCACTGGTGGATCCAGTTGGATACATGATTTGCCCATAGTTTTGTTGGCAATGAGAAACAGATGCAGAGCTCAGTTAGGAACATCCATAGCAGAACTTGTTTATGGAGAGCCGTTGAGGTTACCTGGAGATCTAATAGAAGCTCCAAGTTGTCTCGATTGGGCCTCTAGTTCAGTAGATTGGTTTGTTGGAGAAATAAAATGAGTCGTTTATCTCCAACCGAAACTAGAAGTCTAAGGTCTAAATGCTATGTATTTTCAGATTTAAAGCTGGCATGTCATGTATATATAACTAACGTGAACAGACAGAATTGTCTGACTCCGATCTATAAGGGGCCATTTAAAGTCAATCATATGACTCATAAAAACGCATTTATAGAAGTAAATGGCACAGTAGAGTGTGTAGCACTGGATCTCTGCATTGCACAATTTATATGGACGGATGAGGAGACTTAGGAAGGGGATTCCTTGGAAGTATTCAGAAGCTGAGGCGAGATGTGAGAAAAAGGAAGAGCCAAATAAATATGGGGGAAATGTAAAGATTAAAACCAAGACGACAGAGGACAGAGAACAATGCAATATGAAAATGAAACCTAGTTGAATTACAAGCACAACATGTTTAAACTCGTTCTGGAAGAGTCCTCAAGAAACCGAAGAATGAGGACTTCATAAACATGGTGTATGTGGAGGTTATTAAATTATTGGACATCAATTAACTCCTCATATAAAAATAAATCAAATTTTAATTTTTGGACATTGATGTTAGCGCTGGTTTCGTAGAACAATATTGTTTTTTAAAAATATTATAAATTTTTTGGAAGTTTCTTTTGTTCATATTGTCGAAATCTTTGAATGGTCTTGTTGAATGTTTATAGGAGAGTTTTATCTGTGTTGCTGAATTGCACTAGCGATATACTGCGTGGTTCTATTTGAGTATTCTTTGCTAATAAATTATTGTAATCCACATTCATCTATCGTTCTTAATACGCATTATTGGGAATGATCTCAAATTGCTTCAGGTAACTGATGTGGATATTTGTTTCCAAGGTCACCACCCTATTGTTCTTCCATCTGTGGATATCAGCGCATCTCGGTGAGCTTACTTAATATAAAATATAGATTGCTAAAAAATTTCCTAATATTATGGCTGGTTCATCAAATATTGAGGATGCCGTGCAATTTGCAAGTGGACTTAAGGAATGTAATTTAAAAGATAGTTCAGAGGAACTTTAGGTGTTCCAAATTAGATGATCATATCGCATATATGGATTATCCGGGCCTGGCATCTCAGAGGCTCTCTTATGGTAGTGACCAAAGGGCCTCTACACCTCAGGTGTGCATGTAGCACGGAAGTGTATTTTAAAATTTGTTGGTCTGGTGTTGATTTTATCAGATAGAACATGTATGCATTAGCTAGTAGACTTCCTTACGGACAGTCTATTGCCACTCTATCGATTTGTGTGAAATAATGGTCATTTTTAGTGCACGTATTGAGGAGAAATTTTTTATGCCTTTTAAGTTTGTTGGTGGTTAGTATTGGAAAATATACAGAGGAAATCGGTGGATATTTGGAAATACATATTTTAAATCGAAAGAAATCACTTATTCTAGAGATTGTACGAGTTTACTTTACTTACAAAGTCAAATGTATCTCCAACACATTTTTTTAAATTTCAATTTGTACTAGTTGTAGAATTACTTTTAATTCTCTCGCCAGTTTTTGCTGTGGACTGTTGATCATTGACACGACGGCGGCAATTTAGTTGGTCCAACTGATTCGTGTTTTTTCGTTGTAGCACACATTTTGGTCGCGTGTGTGCCTTCTGGTTTTGCCTGATTTGGACGACGTATGATGTTATCGATTCTGTTGGAATTCATATCGTCGGCTCTTTGTTATATTGCTTCACACGCATTTTTGATCCAACACCATATTAAATCCTCAATTGTTTTCACTGCCCTTATTTACTTGGCGTGGTTTGAATTTCTGTTCATCGTCAACAATATTGCTCATTTTATTAATGCAATCATTGTCATTCGTAAGAACGATATCTGCGCCTTCGTCTGGCGTCAATAATCTGATTTCCTTGTGTATGCATTCTTTGAGTCCCTCCTCTATGTGCTTCTTCATAAAATTGAATCGTTTTTATCTCACGTTAAAATGTTCATAGGTAGCACATAGTTCAACTTTAAAAATCCGACAAAATTCATAATCTAACGTCTTGGCATGGACTCTCCGAAAATGCATTTTTGCCCTCTTATATCCAATAGATCTGTGTGCAGCTTCTTTTCTTTTTGTTGCCAATTGAATTTATGATCAGGAAGTTATCCGAATTCTTGAACATAGCATTCTCGCGTGGATGAGGAATCCCGATACGGGGTGCCGAAACTGAGGTCGTGTTGGCCACATTGTCAAGTAGCAGGTTCAGATTCTATTGCATTATTTCATAATCGTCCTAAAATTTTCTTAGTTGCGTGTGTCGAAGCTGAAGGGCATGGAATGTAAAATCTTCGAAAAAGTTGGTCATTTTCAATGCTCTATAAACAAAATCGCTCTTTCACTAACCTCGCCATATTTGAATTTAAGTGAAATTTATTAATTCAGCTCTCGGCTTATCAATGGCGTCCCGCGGCACATAAGGTTATGCATAGTTTTTAATTCGGCCATTTTTGAGCATTTGGAATTTCAATTGAGATAGAAATTATGTATGAAAGTGTTCATTTTTTATAAATCATGTGTGCACAACATACGTGAGCTGTACAGTGCATCTATTATCACAACTATCATAATTTCGCACAAGAGGAATAAGATTCGTAGTTTATCCGAAAGAATAAATGAAATTTTTATTGAAGAATTTCGATGTTGAAAACGGGCGGTGCTCAAAACAGTTTTATCAGAAAACGGGTATCCAGAAAATTTTGTTTGAACACTTATGAAACATAAATGGAAAAAAAAGCCCTGAAAGCTTACTCAACCAGAAGACAATATACGTCAGCATACATTCTTCAGGAAATATTTGCTCGAGTTAAGCGGTAGTTTCTGGGTTACATAAAACACAATTGATGTTTGTTTATACTACAAATGTACTTATATTCTAAGCTATGCTGTAACGATCAGCATAACAAATATTGTCTTTATTTATTATATTCCTAGTAGCGTATATTTAATTGGATGTCATTTTAAAATTCAATTCTGTCCTCTTTATAAGCTTATTTGTTTGATTTTGGGTCAAAATAAGCATATTTAATAATGTATATCTTGCTATAAATGTTTTTAGTTTGCAATTTATTTATCAATTATTATTCTGTCTTTCTAGCTTTCGTTAGTTATTTTTTTCCTATCGTCACATTCCTTGTAAGCTTCATTGAGCCGTGTAACTTTCCTTTGACTTAACTAATTTAAAAAAAAGTTACCTCGTAATGTTTTGCATCTTTAGTTTTGAAGCAATGCAAAAGTAGAGCAGTGAATGCTTGTTTTCTTGTTCAAAAGACGATTATTTTTCATATGTCTTTAATGAAGCGATTTGAACGATTGGTACGCTATGTCAGGCATATCATTCTGTGCAAGAAATGTAATGTTTTGGTAACAGACTGTAAACTTGAAATTATGTGATAGGTACTTCTTACCTATTAAAAAATACTTCTAGTAGAATTTGGATGAGCCTAAGTCAGCCTGAACAAAATATAATCTCGTGTACACATGCGTTTTGTGATTCCTGACGACTCATTAGTGGTAGACGAACTCTTATCTCCGCTATATATTTGTTTAGAAATGTGGGAATATAAGGACGTGTATCAAAGGAATAGTAGCTATTTTCATACAAAGTTTTTAGCATTAAAACTGCAAATCCAACTCACACTTTTGTGAAAGACACGGCCACGATGATTGTGGAGAAAATTGATCAAAGTTGATAATAACATACATTCTGAACATCTTCCATACCAGAAAACTGTATATGAGCTTGGAATACCGTTTGTTCATGCGGACATTGGAATATTCTTCTGGTTCTATTCAAACTAATTTGTTGCTATGTATGTAATATCTATAAATATTAGTTGATGGAATCATTATTACAAGAATAGGATAACTGATATAAATCGGTGCCGGAGTACATGGCTTTGCTTAATTAGCTGGAGTTCAGTATAGATATTATTCTCAATTATTTTGAGAATCTATTTAAATATCATTAAGTAGGTACCGTTTACAAGGTTGGTTTACATAATACATAATAAATAGGCTTTGAAATTGTACTTAACACATTTGTATAAGTCATTGCACCGTACTACAGTTCTACTTTTATTGATCCAACATCTGGTGGCTTTTGGGCGTTGTGCCGGGTTTTAGCGATAACTCGTCAGCTCACTAAAAACCCACATGTGTATGAGATTTTACAGATTTTTAAGCGCTCACTGATATATCATTCTAGTCCTGTTTTAACTAATATGTTGATATATACGCGGTACATAATACATAATTGCATGTTTATCGTTTGTTTATCCGAACATTAGATTTTCTTACAATTTTAGGGTACATAGGCGTACAGAAGTATACACACAGCTAGTATATTTGATTTGGATTAACTCATTATCGAATTGCATACCTGGCTTATTAAGCACATTTTAGCTGTACACAGTCTCTAGTAAGAAGGATAACGGTGATTTTATGAAACGTAATCAACGAAAATTGAACGAAATAGTCTACTGTCTGATAAGTGGTAATTATAAAATTTTATTCTGCTATTATTCGGCAGAATAAATTTAAATTATCTTCAATAAATTCTTCTACTCAAGACGTTTCTTTATTACAGAAACCCCCAAAAGTTTATTTTAACTACTGGTTTTTGTGCTAACAACTGCTGTGTTTGAATAATAAGTCGCTTTTATTATTTAGAGTTTATTTAGTTCGTTAATCTATTCAAATTTATTCTTTGCTTTTTTCTTACTTTTAGACAGCTTTTTTGAGAAGTCATTATTGTCAATGTTTTACGGTGTACCATCAATTGAAGAGGAATGGGACAAAAAGAGTATCGGCCAAACTACCGATAACCACATTATTAGCAACTTGGTAGAAAAGACCGACAACAATGACGACCCGTTAAAAGCACCTTTTCAGTGGTTCTGGGGTGATTCACCGAAGCATACGTCTAACAGTGGCGGGCTTCGATCTCGCCAAAATTATGGACTCTACGTGGAGCTAGCTTTCAATATGTTTTCATTTTTGTTTGCCTTATTACTAGTCTATGGTGCAGTAATGAATCGATCAGCTTATCTTTTGCCGTTTATGTGTCTCCAAGTATTTGACTTCATCGTGCGTCTTCTCACAATTATTGGACTAGTGTCAGCTAGATCTGGAGTTTGCTTCTTGGTACAGAAGAAAAAAGTTAGTTACATGTGATTAATTTAAGTGAATTCTGTCTAGATAGCGTAATTAATTATAATGGGCAATACATTTGTATTTAAATGCTATCGATTCATTTCAGCATAATATTAATAAATTTACAATGACTTTTAGTAAGCACTATACCACGCATGCTTAGTAAGTTGAATGATATATATTCAGAATTTGCCTTCTCATAGATGACCTGTAAGCATGTTCCCAAATAGTAATACAAAGGAATTCAATAACTGGTGCTCTGCTGCCATAACCATAAGAAAGATTTGAAGTCATTTCGCGCAAACGTGAACTATGATGCGCACATAGATCATAACAAAGGCGTTAGGGTTAGGGTATACAGATAAATATGTAGCAGATTTTCTGCAACCGTGGCTCGAACAGGAAAACATTTACCTCAGAGTCTTACAACTCATTCACTGAGTCATTAAAGCTGCAACCTGTGTGTTTTTGTTTTAGGTCATTTGCGAAAGTTCTAGAAAGTCTTTAATGAGTCTCCAATAAGAACAAATTAAGTTTATTTTCTGAATTTTATTTGCTATGTTATGTAATATTTCGGGCATATTTATTACAAATGTGCAATAAATCCTTCCATAATACTAATTTAATAACGCTTCTCTGGGTGGTGTGGCGTCATTTTAAATAAATAACATTGATAATCAGTTGATATTTTAGGTAGAATTCAAGGTCAAGTAAAACCCATCTGAATAAAGACTATCCAAATGACAGATTGGAATATTAAACGTCATCTATACTATAAGTAGAGTTTGCGAGCTTGAAATAAACAAATCATGTTTCTATCCAGTCGCACACCGTAGAATAACAACCGTCGGTTAAGCGTACTGACGCATTTCGGTTTTCTGTGGTCATCATCAGGGAGCAGCCGCAAACTAGCTAACCAGCAACAAATCTCAAACATCATCATGTACAGCCATACAAAAGTCAAAAGTGACTTATGTTTCACTGCCATATAACCATAAGGAGTGAAAAAGTATATAAGTGAATTTATAACAAATTATTTGTGAGATTTACGAGAGAGAGGGAGAGAGAGAGAGGAGAGGGGGAGGAGAGAGAGAGGGAGGAGAGAGAGAGATGAGAGAGAGAGACGGGGAGGAGAGAGAGGGAGAGAGAGAGAGAGAGAGAGAGAGAGAGAGAGAGAGAGAGAGAGAGAGAGAGAGAGAGAGAGAGAGAGAGAGAGAGAGAGAGAGAGAGAGAGAGAGAGAGAGAGAGAGAGAGAGAGAGAGAGAGAGAGAGAGAGAGAGAGAGAGAGAGAGAGAGAGAGAGAGAGAGAGAGAGAGAGGGGTAGAGAGAGAGAGGGGAAAACCTTGCTACTATGAGTAAATTTATCAGGATAACTCACAGAAATGAGGCAAACTAAACCTCTCCACAACACCATTATGGCCAAGTAAGCATTCGGGCAAGGCGATATCAGCAATACAGCTTCCTTGCGGATTTCACTGTATCACGTCATAAACAAACCAAACCTCGCAGCTAACTTTGCCCTACTAAGAAAAGAATGTTACGAAGATGATTCTACTAGACATCTGCAACAAGAATGCCACTGAGCTCGATTCGATGCCATATCTCTAAGGGTTTCTGACCAAGAACTATGATGCGCACGAGGACCCCATTCTGGCAGACGAGTGGGTCCTGTACTATCCAATTTGGATGTGACTTTAATTGTTTCTGACATGTCAAAATCTGCCCACCTTGTCTCGTACACCAATTTGGTGCTGGATGAGAGAACAGAGCTCTACTGGGCAATCGAAATGAGAGCATACTTTCAAATCGCAATGCGTATAGAAGAGAAGGAAAATTAGATATGCGGCTATACATTTAGTAGTCTTTTATACATTAGACTTGACTGGTTATATACAATGTGAATCTTTCTTATCTCAAGTATGCAAACCTAGTTTAAAGAGTTTTTATCAAATCTCGCACAATCAATGGTTGTTTTACTGTATTACTTATACAAATATTACGAAGGCAGCAAAAGGTTAACGTTCGTGACTGAATAGAAGTTGTGCAGTCGAGTAACATTTATGCGAGACTCATAGAGTTACGTTTCGCATATCTTACTTGGCTTGTCTATTTGCATCTCGGTATAATCCTCATTCAATTTCTCTTTGTGCTCTGACTATGACCATTTTTCGAATGCTCGTTGTTTTTCAATATTAAAGAGTATATTTTTTGGTAAAGTAACTCTGAGTAAATTAGACTTGGATCATTTTCTTACATAAATAACACTGATTGCAATCATTTTGTTCGGTACACGCTGGGTTTCCATTGGGTTAGGTGAAAAAGATAAAATCTGATTTTCGGTTTAACTTATATTTATTTGCAGCAGCCGTACGAGTGTTTGTAGCTAATTGTGTATGGATTTTTGAGCATGTATGTGTGTGGAGTGAGGTCTTTCTCACTATGATTTAGATTTGGTTGTTAATTGATTGTGTTTTTACCTGGATTTTGCTTTATTGGCTGTTTCGTGTACGTATGTTTTTCCCTCATATGTTCTTTCGTTGCACAATGTTTATGAGTTGTATTTTGTCGCCCTGGTAACACCGCTGGGTATGCAGATTACAGTGCTAATCGCCTATCTTGTGCGATTTTTGGCACTGTTAGCGATGATAGTGATGCTTTTGCACAGCTTTATGTTGTCAGTCAGGTTGAATGCTTAAATGACCTGTCTTTTGGCTCTGCAGCTTTGGTTTATGTTTTGCCATTTATTATCTGGAATCTATTTCTCGTTTTCAGATTGCTTGATGTATAATTAATAAGTTTGATAAACTGTATGTGCCCCATTAAAGAATATGCTCCAAGATGGTCTATTTTCTTAATCGTGCCAGGCGTTTTTAAGCACCAATGAACGCATTTACCTGATTCATGTTTTGACTAACACGGGATTGTCCACAGCAAGTAATTAATTTCATTTAAATCGCCTCATTTATACTTATGACTAACTTATCTTATACTAGCTACCGACGCTTCAGTAGATAGAGGCGCGTCGCGTGTCTGCGTCTATAGTTTCTATGTATTTAATTATAATGTCACACGTGTACACTACATTTAACTGGGACAAGTGACTGAATTTTAATTCGCCGTTAGTGGTTTGTGGTGGCGGGAGGGCAAATCAAATATACTATCTGTATAATTATGCTAGGATAAGTGATAAAAATGATAGTTAAATGAATATCATAATTGAAATATGAAGTTAAAACTAAAGGAAGTTGGATGAAAAATATAAAGAATATTACCAAACAAAAGACTGTTGATTTTAGGGGGAGGTGATATTTCAAATTCAAATCCGTTAATACATGCTAAACTCAATAATGGCCCGAAGCTAATTGATATATTAAGGTCATTAGGAATTAGGATTTGAATTTTGTTAGACTTTACTGTAAATAATCTAATGATGTGATAAATTTATTCATAATATAATATCATGACTTTATTTTAATAAATTCTATAATCAATCTCGACGGTCAGTGATGATTGCATATTGCAGTTATTAATATATTCTACAATTAATGACGTGCAGATGAGATCTAGTTACATGCGCGTAGTCATATGCTGTTATGGGATTTTTTCTTCTTTGATTGGACGCCTGATATTATTCACATACATGGGATTACAGTTTTTAATGGGATGTCATAAATCCTATTTATCTTTGGTTCAATTGTTGCATTTTAATTAGGAAGTGTTCAGTTCAGATAATAATGCAAACTTCAGTTTCGTACTGATATATATATATATATATATATATATATATTTCAGTTTTATGATAGGCTTTTGATTATGTATATTTTGTCAGTATAAACTTTGAATAACGCAGCACAAGCAATTTATCCCATTTGCTTAAGACAATGGAAGAACTGCGAGACTAGATTTATCGAACTGATCTGTGTTGGTACTACCACCGGCTGGATATGACTCTTGTGTCCTGCAGCCACTTTATCTATTGAGAGCACTAGGGTAATACAGCATACGATAAGTTGAGAATAAAAAAATTATCTTAATGCTTACAAGGGATAAATTAATGTCGACTTACAACGGTCTCATTTTGATGGACGTACGTGTGCTAATTATGTCAATGAAATTTTCTTTAGTTATGTAAAAACATGCATATGCGTGACGTGCGCCTATTTAATGATATGAAAACAACTTTTCTTAGAAAAGCGAATCCCAATTACGCCTTAAGTGGTTTGGGTGAAATTTCACGTGTGCGTGACTCCTCCGTTTTCTAATTGGTATAAAGTTAAGAAGAGCGTAATTGATTTATTGAGCTTTCTATCCTGTAATGTAAGGGAAAATAAACTTATTTAACATTATGTGTATACAAAAAATAGTCTAAATTAACATTCAGCCAATCTAGTCGCTTAGTTGAATGAACATAACAGTTATGGCTATACAAACGCAACTGACACGCGACTATTTATTGCAAGATTAATCTGAATTTTAAATTGTTTTTATATTTTTGAATTTTTGCGGGGTACCAGCTTCATATTCTGCAATGCCGCGTTTTGCGTACGCGGGTTGTTGCTTTGCACCAACAACAAAGATTTGATTGATCCCAATTTCCCCTTCCGTATCTGTTTTATCTTCGATCAGGCTGGGTGTGTATTCGCCCATTTCTTCCGAATGCTTCGACATCGTTCATTAATAACCATGTGGGTGGCATATGTGTTGCCACCCACATATTCAAATGAAAACCCAGATTGTATTTTAAATGAAAGATTGTAGAGCGAAGTTTAGTATTCTCGAAATAAAAAGCCATTATCCACTTTGTTATTGTGTTTTTCTTTTCTTAATATATATATATATATATATATATATATATATATATATATATATATATATATATATATATATATATCCATTGTACCCTTCCGTGGAAAATCAAAAGAAATTTTATCAGATATAAGAAAATCTTCTTTCTCATGGTCTTCTCAAATATCTACTCATGAACATATCTTTATATAAATTGGAAAGCAAAACAGGACAGAAATATGTGAACAAAGAGAGAGTGCGAAAAACTGAAACCAATCAAATTGCGTGCGTCACATCCAGTTCACGCTCAATGCATGTACGTGCTTCTTCTGTTTAAATAAATCAGACTGCAATTTGTTTATCTATAAGGCTTCGTATGTGGCTAGCTCCCTTTTTTTGCAGTTTAGTAATTCACTTTGAAAGTTGAAGCAGCTTTAACACGCACATTTAATGCAGCTAAACTACGAGTGTTATTTAGGGTAACACACTTGGCTTTACCAGCAATCAAAGAGAAACAGCCGTTAATGTCGATATTAAATATTATTTACCAATATACATGCGCAAGTTGTCGATCAACTTACGCAGGCCGATCGAACAGACGGTTAAGTACTCGAGTGAGAGAACATTGCAACTTGAACGCCTGTTTTAAATCAAATGGTGAATACACGTCTGCTATTGCACAACACATCATCGAAACATCGCACGTATGTTCTCCAGACGTAGCATTCAAAGTAATTACTAAATGCAAAAGCAATAAGGGAGCTAGCCACATACGAAGTCTTATGGATAAACAAATTGCAGCCGGATTTATGTAAACAGAAGAAGCACGTACAAGCATTGAGCTTGAACTGGATGTGACGCACGCAATTTGACTGGTTTCTATTTATCACACTCACTCTATGTTCACATATTTCTATATTGTTTTGCTTTCCAATTTATATATAAAGATATGTTCATGAGTAGATATTTGAGAAGACCATGAGAAAGAAAATTTTCTTATATCTGATAAAATTTCTTTTTGTTTTTGCACACAGGAAGGGTACAATGAATTTTATTAAAGCTCGCATTTCAAAAGAATATATATATATATATATATATATATATATATATATATATATATATATATATATATATACTGTAGAAGAGTGAATAAGAAACGAAAAACGCACATGTATATTTGATTATACAAACATAGTTTATCTGTTATATTGTCGAAGTAGTACGCCACAACCGAAAGCTTTCGCAATACACAGCTCATATTTATATAATGTATTGAAATTTTTGGCATTTGAGTGTGATTTTACAAAGAATGCCTGTCAATTTCGGTAGAAATTCTTTCTTCTTTACAATGGAAAATTTGCCATCATCAAGTTTCTATATAAATCAGGAAACAAGAGGGTAAATCTTTTTGAGTTTAGTGAAAAATTGTGATTAATTAAGCGCTCTTCTGAGATTTTCTGCATGAGATCGTTTGTCTCAGACTTGCATGTTTGTATAAGTTTAAGTATGCATTAGGTTTTGTGTGTGAATTTATGAATGCACGCATGTTTGTAGTGCATGTATAGTAAATTAAACTAACCAATAATATTAGATTTCTCGTTTTCATGACATACATACAAATAAAAAAGATTTGTCACTTCTTTTTTAATTGTTTATTAGCACCGCTTTCGACCGCCTTTAATGTTACATGAAACTTTTTAAATAAAACAATGATTTATGGACACTGAAAAATATCATTTCCTGTTAACATATTTTTCTAGCTTGGCGATACTCCCCAGTTTACTTCCATAGATTTGACTTTCTTGAGCTTCGTGTTGCTAGCCTTTAAAGCATATTGTCTTGGAATTGTGCTGGGATACTACAACTACCTACTTGCTGCAACAATGCAGCCGTCACATACTGGCGCAACTATTTTATCGGTTGGCCTTCAGCGTTCGGCTAGCCGCCGCAGATTACCAGGCGGCACTGAAGCATCAAACGCCAATAGCAATCTAGCTAGACTCCTCGAGATGATGGGCCTTCGACCAACTGGCGGCCTTGGCTTTCGTCATATTGGCCGATCTTCTAGAGGCTTTTCTTTCGGTGGTGGAGCTCGTAGTACCACTACCAACGGAATTGGCGCATCAGCATCGTCTGGGTCCTCGAATGGTGCTATTGCCGCAGGGACAATGAGTTCTCTTTCTGATCTAGGTACCGCTGAATTAGGTGACTATGACGTTCAAGTGCTTGCAGCGGTGTGCAGAGCCAGTGCCGCAGAGGCTGGTCTAAATTTTGAGGAATGTGTGAAAAAGCCTGATGATTTGCCTGCCTACGATGTAAGTAAATATGGGCTTGGCGTTTCGTCTATGGCTGATTTGATTAATGACTTTATTTTATTGATAAGTACAATTATTAAATCAACATGAATTACTGATGCGTCTTTTTCGCATAAATATCTAACAAATAATCTGTTTACAATGGAAAAATTGGTGATTCGGGAGAAGGCGAGTCATTCTCACGGTTAAATTTTCTTTAAAATGATGTGAAAATGAGATTAAGTTTACCTGGATATGCATGCACTTGCACAAGTACTCTACAGGGTAAAGCGAAATCGGGAATTGTAATTTATTACTAGTTTACCTGTTTATGCATTTGATAGTGGAAATGTGTACATTTTTTGCTTTTTAATATGATTATACATGTACTGTTTTGTGGAAATCCAATTGAAGTCTCTGAAGAAACACCAATAGAGGTAGCATATTTGACTAGATTTCCTTGATCATGAAAGCTATCATGAAAATCAACTCACAACTGCGTTCTACTTGTTTATTATAGATAAAATATGTATAAATCCATTTAATTTATCCTATTTTGTGACCCATATCAATAGCTATTTACAGCATCCTGACCGGCGTGCCTTTGCTAGTACCACCGTTAACACTGCTGAATCCTGCATTACAATATGTATACAATTCATTTTTTTAAATCAAATTATTACGGTGCAGTAGATTCCGCTAAAGGATTTCATTTTCCATGCTAATATGCACTAGCGGCAAGGAAAGTTCATCACATGCAGCAATAAAACTGCATGCAATAAATGATGCTTCACTTCTATAGGACCGTGATCAAAATTCGATGCCATTTCGCGCGGCAGTTTCAACCACAAACTGATGAGCACGCCCACTCCATCCTGGCAGACAAGTCGGTTCTATATTACCCATGTTAACTGGAGTTGTCTAGCCGTTTGTGTCACGTCGAAATCTAGCCACTGCTAGTCGGGCGCTGGCTGATAATATAATGTTCTACTGGGTAATGGAATTAAAATTATGCGGAAATCGTGACCGAGCCAGCGCATTTGATGGAGACATATTTGCTTTTGAAGGGAGAAACTTGTTGGTCTATCCAAAAAGAAATCTGAGGATGTCAGCTTTGCCTGTATGTTTGTTAACCTTTGTGTACCATGCTTTTAAAACAACAGTAGTCGAATGTCTGCAAACGTCTAGAACCTTTAACTCTAAGGGGCCAAGTTGCACTCCAATACAATAAAATTGCACGTACAAATGCATTGTACACACAACCTTCAAGGCAAAGTGAGATACTAGTGCTTCTCTATAAATGGCGAAGATTTGAAATTTTGCCATGTTCTTTCTCGCCTCGTCACTCACATTGTCCAATTTATTTGGCCCGTAGCCGTAGAAATTCCGTCTTGACGACCGGCGGGCTCAAGCTAGTCGACCCGTGATTGGTAACATGAACCTTGCCGGGCCATAAAGGAACAGCCATCATCCCGTTTCATGTGAAGCCTCGAGTTTGGTCTAACTGCACTGTAACTTTTTGTTAAATGTGTATTGACGGAATGAGAGCAAGCGTTCCAGACGTGAGGGGCAAGTTTCGGCTGCTGAAGGAAACTCTGGCCACTGGCATCTGGGCAGATAGTGCTCATCAGCTTTGGTTGGCAGACTATCTGGGAGAAGGAAAACTCAGAATAAAAACCATCACTAAGAATGGGCGACCTAGTGTTCTTTTACAGTCCACATATAACCATGACAAGTACCACATACAATAATTAAATACTGCATCGGCCGTCGCGCAGTATAAAAAGGGTCGCCTTATCTGCTGAGCCGTGCAGGGTGGATAAGCGAAAACAGGCTACTGCAGGCAACTCCAACTCTATATTCGATTCTGCGTCCTTTCCTTCCCCTTCCTCTTCTCAATCTTACAATAATTCTTTTAGATACTATAAATATGGTTGGTTTAGATCATAACACTGAGCCCAATACTAGGTTGCCAAATATCGAAAATGGTTCTTGTCGACTTTTGTTTATGACGTGATACGGTGAAATCCGTAAAGAAGCTGTGTTGCAGATATCGCCTTGCCCGAATGCTAACTTGGCCATAATGATGTTGTGGAGATGTTTAGTTTGCCTCATTTCTGTAAGTTATCCTGATAAATTTACTCATAGTAGCAAGGTTTTCCGTCTCTCTTTGCCCTCTCCCTCTCTTGTATATCTCAATAATAATTTATCTAAATTTTTTCACTCCTTATGGTTATATGGCAGTGAAACATTAGTCACTTGACTTTTGTGTGGCTGGAAATGATGATGATGAATTTATTGACAAACCTACCAAGATAAGCACACCTGTCAACTACACACAGGTCTTCATACTGAAGCCGCATATTTAAAGTGTGTAAAGAGCGATCCCGCAGTAATCTCTTAAGAGTGCGAATTTCATACTGAAAGATGGAACGACGGTTGCTTATTTATTCAAGATGACTTGAACAGTTTCGGTTATCGAAAAATAATACATTATCGTCTGCATAATAAGGGTCGACTAATATATTGTCGAATGTATTGGAGAATATAGTTCATGATGGAGAAAACGGACATCTTACACGGACACTACTCGTAGCAATAAAATTGTTCGATAATACACGGTATACCCTAACAGGACCATGCGATAATTCTCCCATCAACATTATAATACGTCCTATTTTACTCACACAAGACCTGCCTTGGGCATGTGGTGTAAAATGAAACTGAATGATGTCAAATATTGGTGTCAAATGCAATTGTGTATTCGGTTTCGTACCGTCCTATTTTCCCATTCTCACCAAAATATATAGAGAGTAAATGGCATAATACTGGCACCTTCTGATGAGTCACCAGTAAGCACGAAAAGAATGTGCATGATATTATGCATTCCATTCATGCTGTTAATATCTGAACTAATTTTTATTAGGTGCGCAACACCTAATACACATTTTCATATGTATTAGTTCCCCGCCAAAAACAGTATCTAAATGTTAATGCCAGATATTTTTTTCATAACACATTGGAGCTATCGATTATCCAGCCCTACGAACCTCCATTAACTGCGCGACCATCAGTGGTTTGAAGCTCAATTTTCATCATTGACACCTGCACCAGTTCAGATTCCCGAAAGCAAGCATGTATCAACAGTGTAGGATGTTAATCTCAAAGAACCATCAAAGTTACAAATATGGGATACAATCCTATACATTAAACGCCCCAAAGCCGCAGGCCCTAATGATTTGCTTCAGATCTTATTTTAGGATGGTGGCGAGATAATTGCGACAGTGTTGACTAGTTTTTATCGTAATATATGGAATGAAGAGACCGTACCATTTGTCTGGAATGAGTTGATCGTCATTCTTATTTTCAAAAAGGACAATTATAATTCGTATGATAACAATCGTGCTATAAGCTTGACTCCAGTCGTGCCTAGGTTATTTGCTGCGATTATCTTACTAAAGAAGAACAAACCGGATTCCGAACAGTGCGATGTACAGGTAATAATTTTACCTTAAGGAAAGTTCTCAACGTGAACATATATGTCGCCGTCCCACGATAGCAATCTTTCCAGACATTTGACTCTATCGCAATGTTCTATTCGATATTCTGTCGAAAAGTGGTGTGTCGACCAAATTTTTAAAGATACGCGCTCTACACAAACGCTTCTGGTTGCGTCAATTTCTACAACGAATTAACGCACAACAATACTACCAAAAGTGCCCGTCAAGGCTGTCAACTTCCACTTTTTGCTTAATTTTTTAATGGGTGATATTATGAACAGCCCACTTCCACACGTTCGAAATTCAGGTGTTGAAGTTCCCCCAGGCGATGGATAGGTCGATCTTGACTATGCGGACGATATCGTACTATTATTCGACAGTCAAGGTTGTGCTCAGGCCTCCTTGGATAGATTAGCTAATGTTGTTCCGTCTCTGTACGAAATTTGCACCTTCTAAGTGTAAGATCACCCACCGTTCACTCTGAGGCTGCAGAATGAATATCTGGACATAGTTGATAGGTTCACATATTTTTGTAGCTTTATCAATAAATCAGGAAACATTTCTGACGAGGTGAGTATGAGAATAGCGAATGCTCGAGTGGTTTTCTCGAAGGTCTTATTTGAAATGCATCTGTACGCGCAGTTTTATCATACGCTAGTGTGCCTTGGCCCCTAATGATTGATGACATTAAACGCTTACAGGCATTCGACCATATGTGTTTGAGAAGCATAGAAATTGTATGTTACCAACAACGAATAAACTCCGCTGACATCAGTAAATATATTTGCGCTTGATCAACTACGTTGTCTCGATCACGTTTTGCGGATGACCTCGGTTGAAATGCCCAGTAGAGCATTATTCTCTCACTAATCGTCAGATTGGCGTAAGAAACAAGGTAGACAGATTTTGACATGACAGAAACAGTTAAAGTCAACTATATCAAAATTCGATAGTGTAGGACCAAGACATCTGCCAGGATGACGTCCATGTGCGCATTGTGGTTCTTGGTTGGAAACCCTGCGCGATGTGTAATCGAGTCGAGCTCAGTCACGATCTAGTTGCAGATTTATAGTAGAATTATCTTTCTTCTCTTAGTAGGGAAAGGTTAGCTGCGGGGTTTGATTTTTTGTTTGAAGTGGTACGGTGAAAAGCGCAAGAAAGTTGTATTGACGATGTTGCCATGCCTTAATACTGACATAGCCAAAATAGTGTTGTGTACAGAGTTATTAGGTTATCTCTCTCATAAATCTCACTAATAATTTGTGTGCCTAAATTATTATTTTTGTCGTTTTATGCATGCTGATGAATCCGTGCGCCTAATCAAGGTAAGAAAAGTAGAACACAGGAAGTATGGAAGTATCATTAAGTGGGGAACTCGAAACATTAAACCGATAGTATTGTAGACAAAAATCGATATGCCATCGTGACAGGTAAACGATATTGTTTATGAAAAAAATAAAAGACGAATACTAGCAACAGCAAAAAAATACATTATTTGATTAAAATTCGCTTTAAAGTGTAATAAATGTTAATCAGTCATATATAGCATCATTTATTCCTTTATTTCTTATCCTAGTTTTACTATTAATTTAAGTCTCTTATTAAGTTAACCACTTAATAATGGATTCCTTCCTTAATCTATAAGCTAATTCTTTCGTAAGGTAAGTTTCTTTTCCGGTCTTCGTTAATTTTATTTCATACCATGGTTAAGCTTTTTATTTTTCCTAATATTTGATAACTTACCGTGGCATTATTTTACTACTGTTTTACTTGTATTAACTTGTCCCATCACTAACAAATGAGGCGAACCACAATTTAAGTCATTTACATGGTAATGATAAAAAGGATTGTCTTACGCGCACAGATAGTGCATCAGCATTAAACCATTGTAGTTTCATTTATTTTGTCTTTTACGTGAAACTAAGCAGTTATAGACACATCCAAACAGAGAAATATAATTCACACGCGCCTATCTGGTGAAAGGTTAGTAGTTATTATGAGTACTAAGTCATAAGTAGAGCGGTGTAAATAATTGGTCACTCTCTTTATTGGCTTGTATTTATATTATGTGATGAATTTTGGAACTCAGGTACAACTATTACCCGCGTACGCAAAACGCGGCATTGAAGAAAACTCAGGAATGGATTCCGATAATTTTCTGTTGTGAAGAGAACCTGGAAGAAGTCCTTTTTTAGTCACTACACATTTTGCTGTTCCAAGTATCGAAACTGCTTATTCCTTTTAATCAATGTATTGTAAAAGTAAAATTTCGAACATGCGTCACGGATCCCTGCTGTTAGGGGGACGGCACTACTGAAAAGCCCAAACTATTCACACGTTTGACATATATAATACAATCTTGACAAGTTTTCACTCATTCGTTTGGCAAACCTTGTGTACTTAACGTATTATTTACATTTGCGTCTAGTTAAGTTTACTCGAAATCTTTTAAATATTAGTTCAATCATTAAAAGGACTCCGCCTCTTCCACGGAAGAAATTTTATATATATATTGTCGCCAGCTGTGTACGTGCGTAGACGTTGGATCGAATAAAAATATTCGAAAATCATATTCTGTACCTAAACCGTTTCTTACACAGTCTGGAAGATACAATCCAATATCAATCATTCAATCAATAACGTGGCTTTCACAACTAGAAAGCGTGGAACATAACGAGAAGCATTGAATAACTCGTCAATATTAAACCAAAACATCTACACATATTACGTAATACAATCATTGCACACATTCGTTTTGTAAACAATGTATGCTCAAATTGCAATCTAAGTTATATTATTTCACCACATCGAAATATTTTACAAAATAAATTTAATTTCACCTATATAATGCGTTTTTCTTCTCAATAATCTATTATTTATCGATGTGGATAAAAATGGATATTGTTTCAAATCTATATATAGATTTTATCTATCGGAAAATCATTGACTTATTGCAGAGATGTGGTCCAGATATCTTATTTTCTTCATTTATTAATGATTAAATGTGTTAGCCGACTTCTTAGACAATGCCAAAGTCAACAAAATCGACGTTCTTAGCGAGATGCAATGATCATAGTACATTGAAGAGCGTTTGGACGGATCAGGTAGGCTAATAAACTTCACTCTGACCATGTCCTTTATAAGATGGAGCGAATGTATTCGTTCAAAAAAAATTGCAGACGGTGACAAGTATAGTCGAGCATTTCCAGTGTCTCGGCAACTAAAAACACTTTTAGAAATACAGGTTGGGCCGATAATTCGCTTGTACAGATTACCAAAAACACCTACAATAAGGATTAAACTTAGGGAAATCTCTACCACAGCCGATCTGTCAGGTTTCTTCAAAGCCATGGTAAACGACTTCGTTTACAATAGATAGTAATGGGCCGCTCATCACATTCTTAAGCTCTGTCAAAATTAGCCAAATTGACAGTTTTATGCGTTTTACCTTCATGTGTTTGCGTGTATTCATCTAAATAATTAAAATTTTAAAAATGAGTTTGCACATAGACACAATCGGAGATCTACTGCCATCTCATTTAAATTATGCATAATTATTTACTTCTCCCTCTTTGGGTCATGTTTGTCGCTGGACTCGAGCAGATTTTCACTCATTAAAAGCGTTCTGGTTTAGTGTTGGTACAATGAAGCATGATCAAATCGCCGATTTTACGCGATTTATTGTTCGCTACTTCTGCGGCTCCAGCCCTAAACCTGAGTTACCATATGCATTTGTCTCCTTTATGCGTTAGTGTTTTTATGAGTTATTTTTGCGTTTTCCTTTATTTACTAGAAAAAAAAGTAGTTTGGGTGATTTGTGGTTTGTTTGAATTTAACTTGCGTGTGGTTGTAGTCATGTTATTGCGTTGGAGAGCAGTAGATTTTATTGTTTAGTAGTAGTAGTGGTAGTAAAGTGGATTTATTCTATTGTTTACTAGTATATTTTTTACATGCAATGAATGATATATTGCTTCAAATAATCTAGACTTGCGTTTCGCGATTCTTAAGTCCAATCGCCAATATGGAAACCTAAACAGTCTCGTTTATGGATTTGATGTCATTCAGTAGACAAAGGAGCACAAAATAACTCTTGGCATAGAAATTATCGGCTGGACGACTGGTGTACTCTAGCTAATAGTATTGGTAACGGCAGCAGGTACTGTGTCGGCTGAATTGCGATACAGACGTTCTACCTCACTTGAAGCATTGAGTTGTTTTACTGCCAAGCACGAATTTTGTTGAACGGGCAATGCCGAGATGATTGGAAGAGTTCCACGTATGGATGGATAATTTCGGATGTTATTGAATAACAGCGACTTATATTTTATAACAAGGTGATAAAATTGGACGCTTCTCGGCAACTTTTCTTGGTAGACTATCTAAGTGTAAAAAACTACTTTTATTATCCACATCGCAATTGGAATAGGCGTTCTTATGTTCGTTTACATCAAACTCATTTCTATGAATTTATGTATGCTAAATGCTAATGTGCTCTTGTCTTTGATAAGAAGATGCTGATGCTCATAATGAAAATATTCAGATTATTGAATCTTTGTTGTGCTTAAGGCACGTACACAAACAGGAAAAATTGATCTGTTGAGCGTTTTATTTTGTCACGGCCATTGGCTGTACACATGCCATAATTGCACGTTATTTGTGCAGAAATGTAAGAGAGAATTTTGCACACGATTCAAATAATTTTAGAGGACAGTTGATCGTAAATAAATGTGATACGTTGTAAAGTGCTAATTTATCAAAATATCGAAGCTCTTTATGACTTTAATGCCTTATGTCAGATAGTTGGAAGTAAATATTTAAATTTGTCCGGTTTAGATAAGTTCACTGTCAGCTGACAGGACGAGCGAATTTCCAGCCAACCATTTCGACATAACCACTCTTTCGTGCTCCATCGTCATGGAATATTTTTGGAATGTTCATTGCTTTGTCTCTGACACTTTGAGGAGGCCAGTTCCATAATTTGCTTGCTAAGCCACCATGGAATTCTCCGTTTAGAGCTAGGCCGAATAATACTATTCACGATATATATGCCACTTGATCACGCCACACCGTGCCCTCACTAGTCATGATATACTTGAATGTCGAAAATCTGAATATTTTGCGGAAAACAGGGTTCGGTGCGGTGGTATGGTTAACTCTGTTCTTTGGTCAAAGACTTGTACAACCGACCTTGTGATTGATCTATATTTCAGTATATTTATGTATGATTTCACTCTTTCTTTCTCAAAGAATATATATATATATATATATATATATATATATATATAATTTTGCTGCATAAATATAATTATTTCCTGATTTTTTAAATTTACATTACCTTCATTCTTCCCTACAATCACCGCATGCACGTGGCATGTTTAGGAGGCGCTCGCCGTACCTATCAACGCGCACGCCCCACCGCCCTACTTCAAAAAAGTGAATGAGTGCGCTAAACCGGACTCAGCTGAGAAGTGACCGTTTTCGAGATGAAAGTTTGCTGAAGAAGTCAGTGAAAATGTTCTTTAGAACTCGTAGCAATTTCACGTTAACTGTCATTAAACTTGTTAGACAAGACCTTTTGCGTGTTCGGTTATGAAGGAATTCAGGCCATGTGTTATTTATTTACACCCGACCTATCACTATGAATATTAAAGAAGTGGTGCCGCAGCGAAGCATACGATTGTTTTGTGCTGATGTATTCCTTTATTAATTTATTGATTATTGCTGAGTTTATTTTTTTATACTGATACAATTATCTATCTCAAAGTACCTAATTTTTTTGTTTTGAAGAGTGTTACTGAACACTTCTACTTATCGCGTTATTCATAGTTAAACATGTGTTCTTAAATGTGCGAGATTTCGCGTAAAAATCAATACAGAAAGATGATTTTGTCAATGTTCTAATTGAGGAGTATACATTTTCATCGTGGATCGATAAATGGTCATTCTAACGTAAAACATGAAATAATATAAAACGCCGCTATGGCGTTTTCTAACTGTTCGCTAATTGTAAAATAATCTACTGCTCAATTTGGCTCAGTATGACCTATTTACAAATTTGTCCACAAATTCGATATACAGTTCTGGCGTGTGTGCATGTATATATATATATATATATATATATATATAAATGTATTTCGCAATGTAGGTGTGTATGAATGTTTGTCTATTTTATTCGTATTTATGTATGTATGAATGTATTTATGCATGCCAAATGCGTGTAGTTATATATAGTTTTAATGGACATAAATTCAGAGTCTGTTGGTTTGCATCTTTGTTGAAAATGTCTTTCATCAAGACTCGAATCTAACCACCTACCAATGCCATGCTCAGGCTACCAAAAATCGTCGGTAATTTCCATTTCGGGTACACTTTCGTGTGTCTACCGTGGTTCCATTCAATTTGGCTTGAAATCTGTAATTTTCATACCATTAACGTAGTATTTCGATTTCAGTTTTGCCAACAGCTTCGCAATGACTTGTGTTCAATTCAACTCACCTTGTTTCAAACTAGGTAGGCCAATTGTTTCTGTTCGTTTCGTATCTTGAATCTAAATCGTTTGATTAGTATCACACATATCAATTTAAAATTGCGTTGAAAATGAGTTTATTTTCCATACATAGATTATTGCAAGCGTCAACTTTAACGATTTCATTAATTCTTAATATGCGATTCAGTTTTTAATAAAACGTTATCATCAATGACTTATTCTTAATAGCATTGCCAATTTTGTATTAATGTTCCATCTTTCATCAATGTTTCCTTTTGAACTGACTCTGCATTAAAATTTATACAAAGATTTCTGCTCGAAGTTATTCATATTTCTGGCATAAGCGTCTGTTGGGCCGTAGCCGTTGTTGGAGCAACTCGAGACATTGATTGCATGAATTTGACCATTATATTCCAATTGAAATGGAAACGCTGCCTCAGTTGGGCTAGTTCGCTTCTTTTGGTGTTCACGGATCCTTAAAATGTGAATATAATTGTAACCACTTTTGATGGAACCAATATCAGACTGATACTGTGCATTTTAGCTCTGAATTTCTTCAGGTTGCGGCAAGAACAGGCTCATGCAGATCCAGATAGAACACCGATTTCTGTGGCTCGATATAGGTTACGTAGCAAGTTGGTGGTTTATTTCAAAGAAAACTGTGCCGTTTTCTAAATGTGCTTGAGAAGTTTTTGCAAGCTTCATTTAAACGACTGGAGGCAGAATGATGACGGCTAATGTGTCAGACCTGAATACACAATTCGAAGAGGTTGTTACGCTTGGAGCAACACAATGTTGATTATTATCCGCGTACTGAATCGCTTTTCTATTAGTCTATAAAGAAAAATGTTCTCGGGTTCTTAAAAGAAGATCAGCCTTTGTTTGCTTAAAATTGTCCTCTATGGATCCCTAGATGCTATTTAGTAAGATTTTTGTTGAAGTTGCGTGTGAATCAGCAGAAGCATTGGCGCTTAAGTCGAAAAATAAACATTTAAAAAGTTAACTTACCTGCCGCCAGAACTGAACCCGACTGCATTATATGGTGGCTCACATTGTCAATGTATAAAAGCAAAGGAGATAAAATTTGATCGAATATATTCGCTATACAACTGCAAACAGAAATGTTGCATGCATAGGTGCCCACACGGAAAGTAGCGTTTCACCAGTTTATATTTATTTATTAAAATTAAAATACGCAGAAATGATGGTACAAATGACTAGTTTTACAAAACGGACATTTTTTCTCTTTCTTTCAGAGCCACCTAGAACTCCACATGCAATGAATCTTTATTTGTCTTGAAAAATATCTAATGCGAATGCAAGAATTGCCATTTTTCATAAGATAACGATATTTGCATATTATACCACAGTGAACCTGTCAAATAATTAAATATAATGTTGAATTTAGTGTTAGGTGATTCTGTTTTAGTATTTTGAGCGTACGAACTTCGTACCGAAAGACGGAGCGACGAGAGCTAATCAATTTAATGTGGCCTGGGTACAATCTTCATTCCATGCGGAATATCAGAGATTTTGCATTGTGCTAAACATTGCCGACATCTTTAAATAAGGTCTGGACCTGCAGCTTTACAAATTTCAAAAATCAGATTTCATTTCACATTTCTAGCTCCGATGTTAGTTCGAGATGAAATTTCTACATAGTTTATACAGTCATACTTTTGGAAATTTGGTCCGATGCAGAGGCCCTAGCTTTTTGTTTATAGATGAAGAATAAAAATTAAATCGATAATAAGATTATTATGGCGATGATTGGATGCTTCGCTTAATGTTAATTATCTTGGAGCAGTTGTGCGAATAAGCTGGATGAAATTGATGCTTCCTGCATCTACAGATTTCAAAACCAGTTGGATTCAAGACCATCATTCAGACTGTTGTTAAGTTGTATCTAATTTATCTATCAGGAATTTTGCACATAGTTTATAGATTACTCGCAGATTTATCGTAGATACCAGTGACTAAATCAACGGGAATCTACAAAGCCAAATAAGAAGTTGTTTGAATTCAGCATAGCGAGTTTTATCGCATTCCACAGTGTGTTTAAATTTTCACCAGAAGAAATAATTTACTATGTAATTGAAAATTCCGTCTGGCGTGCAGTAGCGTCCTTGATAGAACCAAAGACTGAAGCAAACGTGCCCCGTCCGCAGCAAGTTCTCATCTACGTTCCCATCAAAAAGGAAGCCGGTTTATTTGATGAATCATATATTTGCAAAATATGGTTTGTTGTAGTGAACTACAATATATGCAATTGTGTAATATTTTTGCGTACTTCAAACCAAATTAGTTCAAATAGGACAAAAAAGGATAGATCAAATTCGGCATGAGGGAAAGGGATACTCACGTGCTTACTGGCGACTCATCAGTAGGAGCCGGTACTACACCTTATACCCACTGTAAAGTTGGTCGAGAAATATTGGACAGTTGGATCGTGCACGCAATTTACTACAAAGAATGGTGCGACTACAAAATAGTATAAGTAAACCTGAAAGCAGCTTAGTCATTCTCTAGAGGCTTAAGCAGCATATCTAATATTGAGGTTTGATCCTCGCTAGTTGGTTTTCCGTTGTACACTGATGATGATCACGGAACGTTGAAACGTGTCAGTACTCGTGACTTTCTGTAGTTTTTGTAAATGCGATAGGTTGAATACAACGGAATTGCTGTTAATTTCGAACTTGTTTTAAAGAATTGTTATCACCACTCGCCCAATCAATGAATCATTCTTTTCATAACTTGTATACATGAGGTGAAAGCTACTGAGAAATTGTGCAACCGACATTTCCAGTCAAGTGCAATGTATGCGAGACTGCTAGAGGTGAGAGCCGCATATCTAAATTTGATTTCCATATATATATTCAATGCGGTTTGATCCTCGATAGTCAGTTTGCCGTTGTACTCTGATGATGATCATGGAAGGTCGAAAAGCGTCAGTGCGTTGCGGCTGGCGGTAGTTTTGTTATGTTGTTCGACGACTGGTTAAATACAATGGGATTGGTGTTTACTTCAAGCACGCAAACTTGAATTAAATTATTGTTACCACCACCTGCACAATCAGTTATTGTTAAATTGTATTGCCTATATATGTATATGTGGCAAAAGCTGCAAACAGTTAATGTTCGTGACTGCATAGAAATTGTGCAGCCGACATTTCCAGTCAAGTTCAATGTATGCGAGACTGCTAGAGGTGAGAGCCGCATATCTAAATTTGATTTCCATATATATTCAATGCGGTTTGATCCTCGATAGTCAGTTTGCCGTCGTACTCTGATGATGATCATGGAAGGTCGAAACGCGTCAGTGCGTTGCGGCTGGCGGTAGTTTTGTTATGTTGTTCGACGACTGGTTAAATACAATGGGATTAGTGTTTACTTCAAGCACACAAACTTGATTTAAAGAATTGTTACCACCACCCGCGCAATCAATTATTGTTAAATTGTATTGCCTATATATGTATATATGGCGAAAGATGCAATCAGTTAATTTTCGTGACTGCATAGAAATTGTGCATCCAGCATTTCCAGTCAAGTTCAATGTATGCGAGACTGCTAGAGGTGAGAGCCGCATATCTAAATTTGATTTCTTCCATATATATTCATTTCGGTATGATCTTCGCTAGGGAGTGCCGTCGTACGCGGATGAAGACCACGGAATGTTGAAACGCGTCAGTATGTGTGACCGGGGTTTTTGATGGTGTAGATTTGAAGCTCGCAAACTTGATTTAAATAATTATTACCACCATCCGGGCAATCAATGATTGCTTATAATGCTTTTTGAGGTAGCGTAATTAATGAAGGAGAGGATCTCGTTCAGGTCGAGAAATTTAGCTTTATAACACAGAATTGAGATAATCTAGTCTTTTACGAAACACCATTAAGTCACGTAAGCTGTAACATAAGGTGATGCCGGATATATAGCTTCCTTGTGGCTTTTTTGGATCATTTTAAAATTCCAAACTCACAGCCAGCTCTGTCTAAATAAAAAAGTAATGTTAATAAGTTGATTGTACTAGAAGTCTGCAACAAGAGTTCAATACTGTGGCGTATCAAGCAGGGTTTCAAATAAACATCTGAAGAACGTGAACCTCTTCCTAGCAGACGAGTGGGCCTTTGCCTACCAAACCTCAATTTAGTTGATGTCAGATATTTCTGTCATGTTACAATCTTTCCATCGTGTTTTTCTTGAGCTTATCAAGTGCTAGCATAAAGTGTAGTCAACGCTCTACAAATTAAGGCGATAGCTTCGTTGAATAAGGATTACATTAGCATTCTACACTGCTGATACAGGCATACAATTCTGGATTGAGACTAATTCAAATTTCTATCAAATTGATCTATCAATTGTTCTTCGCCACATAGCAAGACGACACGTCCTACCGATTACTTAGCTTTTGTTACACTCATATATCGTTTGGATAACTCGAATCTGTTGCAGGAATTACTCGCAACAAGCAACGGCTGCTTCCGGATTTGAACGTTTATTTCCATCTCTGGCCTTTCTAGTCAAAGAAAGATTCAAGATCGACAATTCGACTATGCTCTAACTGGCTTTTTGTTATCTCTATACGCATAATTATAAATCTGGCTGGTATGAATTTGACTGGATTTTTATTAACTTTTCCAGAGTTTGAGTGCAAATCTACAACGCATAAGTACGTGTTCGAAGTGTGCCTACGTGTTCCTAAATACACGAGGGTCCCGGATGCAAACACGTCATCCATATCTAATTACAATATGATCTATATGAGTACACAGTTGTCTCAGGGTTAAAGAACGCCAAGTGACAAAACGCCTTGTAATTCGTCTGAAGTTTGCTACATTGCTCGGCGCAGCTATCTAACGATATTTCATCCTTTTCGTTGCGCATTGAGCTTTAGGAGAATATGCCACCTAGATGAAATTCTGTATTAATAAATCGACCAACTCGAGCATTTATGACATCAACAGAAAAGACTATATTTGAACTTCATGCTCTACCTAGTAAAGAACTTAAATCACAATAAAACGGGATCATACACAGACAAAACGAATGAGAAACTGGTATTAATTTTAGTAGATGACATCAGCTGTTTGCAGGTATACATTAAGTTAAACAAACTTCAATTAGTGATTAAAGTACAATACCATATCCCCATTGTACCTAGTTCTGATATATACACAAAGGAATCTGCATTCTAATTTCAGATAACCAGCATACTTCGATTTTTAATTTATCCAACTTACGTTGTAGAGGTTCATGTTTTCCAGTTTGTTTCAATGTTCGCACGCAGAATGCGCTGACATCAGAAACTAACCTAGATTCAAGGTAAGAGCTTTTACTGAAATTGTATTCAACATTTAGCAATCTGACATCACCATCCGCCATATTTGAAGAATATACAAGCCCGAGTGCCAAGATTCGAATCCTGTCCGCGGCAAATTCTGGACTACGTAGGATTCCCAATAACGACGAAAAGTTACTACTGGATGAATTGCCTATTCTACATTATACAATGCTTATTTTTTTACTGACAAATGCATGTACATAATGGGACAGGTGTTTAGATCAAGATCGAAACCTTGTTTTAGTTAATTGTTATCACTGCACGGGAAACCAAAGTTCATTTAATTTAGAAAATATTGACATTCGAAACGAGAAGAAAAGCAAACAAACTCACGAAAAGAAATTGTACACTTGCATAATAAGACTGAACTACAGTGTCAAAGTGGCAGAAGTATACACTTAGTCAGAAAATTAACGCAAGAGACTGCACCAGACAATATGCATGTTTTCATCAGGATCACGGACTTGATTTAAATAACTGTTTTCATCGCTCGCGCAACCAATATTCGCTTAATTATATAAATGTTAAATTCAATACCACTTCACCGGATAGCGTATTGTCTGTTATGTAATGACAGATTGGGAGTGGTAAGTTGAGATGGTGCATAGTCTCTACCTAGAAGAAAAGATAACCTATAAAAATTTGTTATCATATAACACGAAACATTGTGCAACGTGAAGCAGGGTGGCTCATTGGTTAGAGTAACAGATTCAAAAGCTGACGTGGGTGAGTTTCCTTTTCTGCATTATCCTATGCTTAATTTAAACTAAAAACATATGAAATTTGATTGGTGTTTACATGAAACTCGAGCTATGTTCACGGCAAATTATTGGCCTAATTTGAATAATTACTAATAAGGACGAAATCTGTTTACTGAATGAAGTTCTTGTGCTTACTTAGGCAATGCGCAGTTTGTCCTGCCGGATATATAAAAGTAAAACCGAGTCAGATTTGTTGCCACCCACATAATCAATTGGAAACCCAGGATGTATCTAAATGAAAGATTGTAAAGTAAGATTTAGTAGTCTTGACATAAATGGTCACTATTCACTTTGATGTTAATGTCTATTCTTCTTAATTAGAAAGATAATGTGTAATATTCGAAGGCAATGGACATAGTAAAGATATATATATATATATATATATATATATATATATATATATATATATATAAAATCCTGCCATAAATATTCAGCCTAATATCTTATCCCCAGTTTGCATTCTGTTATATAATTATATTTTTGGTGTAGCTAATTGTGACTTAAATTCGAAGGAGCTGTCACATATGTTTCACCTGAATGTAAGGCTAATCAAAAACGTAAGTTTTTGTATAACTACAAATTGTGTGTAGTCCGCTGTAGGAGTGAAATAGTGGATAGTCTCGTTTTAACAGTACATCTGGTAAAATTTGACAGTTCGTCTAAACCGTTGTATAGCAGTTCAGGTGCATAGCTGACCGAGAGACAGACTGGTTAATTATATTGATATAAATTGCATCGATTTTATCCAAATGCTCGTTATCTAACTGTTTGCCTATTTAGCTTTCGCTGTATGTATATTTTGCTCTGCTTATTGATTTGAATTACATAGAAATTATTCATTTATATTTCACTGTGAGCTAACGAGTTAATATAAGTCTGCTTTATTTTCACCGATAATTTTATGAGCGGTGTGAACTTTTAATTAGGTTTTCGTACGGGAACAACTTTCTGTAGATATATAACGTTGTGTCACTTCGAATAGCGTCGAGTGAAACAGACAGTTCTGTAGAGACTATTTTGTAATGAACCTAACTGTGAACGTTTGCCCTACTTGTTAAATTTTAATTGTTTTTCTACAACTTTTTTTGGATTATTTTGTGAATAAATTTATGATGAGACTATGCCAGCCGATGTAATGTCATTCCCATGTAATTTATCTTTTCTTTTAACGAAGCCCACGGACATTAAACTTTAATTATTATTACCTTGTTAACTTTGGTTCTATATGAATACCTTTATTTTTTAGGCCACACACCGATAATGGCATTAATGTATATGTTTTTTCGATGTTTTATCACTGGAGATCATTAGCGCGAGCAACTATTTAGTATTTCTTTGAGCTACTAAGCTAACGTATATCTCGAAGATTTATTTTCATACCACAATGCTATAAGCGGTATGTACTTGTTAATTAGGGTTGCCAATCTAAACTTGGGACTATAAGTAAGATTGTGTACTTTTATTTAATTAATTCAGTGCTTATCTGGGTCACACAGATGGCTAGTGCCGTAGAGACAAAAAGGCACATACGGCAAGACAAAGAGAGATAGATAGAATAACGTGGAGGCTATACAGTTAGGATTTTATGTGAGCTTTAGCATAAAGACCAAAATTGTAAATATGCTTTTATTACAGAGCTTACTGAATTAATTTGTAAATAATTTTATAGTGAGGCTATATAAGAGAACAATGTTGTGCTTCTATCAATCTCAAACTTCTAGTATTAAAGCTCGTTATTTGTTTCTGTTGTTTTCTTCACTGGGTTTGCGGTAGTATTTCTAGCCAGACTGGGTTAACTGTACCATCGCTAGAAAGGAACGGACCTACAGTACAGAATACAGACTCTGGGGAGGAGTCGGCCACAGGGCAATTTTTTAAATGTTTCAGCAGATTTTCACTACTCTATTACAATAGCTCTCCTTTTCTCTCTATCAATGGATACAAATTGTGTATTAACAGCTTTTAGTCAGTTTTCCGTCGGAACTTTGGAGGACGCAGGACAGACGAAGCGCTGTAAAACGTATGATTGCTGTTAGTTGTTCTTGTGTTTTGCGAATAGGTAAACGTTTATAGCCTAAGAAGCTGAGACACCGTCTTTGACCGACTACAATTGCCACAGTTAGATAGCACTCTGAAACTATGTATTTGCTTAGCCTCGTCGTCTGAAGGCACGAGTGAGAGCAAAATTCACGAGTTAAACAATACTGTCCAGCCACTTTCATCGCATCCTGTTAGGAAACGTCTACTGGGTTAGCAAGAGTATTTTCTGTTAAAGCCACATACACATCCACACTTTCAGACTACCGACGATACCGCAGAAGACATATGAAATCGCAAATGGGTTATATCAGCACACTCGTGACCAGACGCTACTTTTAGAGACTATTTCCACTTTATCACGCCGCATTATCGCCTAAAACATACAAGCGAAAAGTTAATGGGGAAAATATCGGCAAATAAAATTCATCACTCATTGATTGCGCGGGTGGGAGTAAGAAATCTTTGAAGTAAACCCCAACCCCATTGTATTTAACCAGTCGTGGATCAACTGACGGTAGTTTTGATATGTTGTTCGACGAATGGTTAAATACAATTGGATTCTTGTTTGCTGCAAGCTTGATTTGACTATTTGTTACCACCTCTCGCGTAATCAATGGTTGTCTAAATATGTGGCGAAGGATGAAAAACATTAATGTTCGTGACGGCAAAGAAGTTGTGCAGCCCACATTTACAGTCAAGTACAATGTATGCGAGACTACTTGAAGTGAGAGCCGCATATCTAATTTTGCTTCCAATATACATGCATTGCGGTTTTATTCTCGTCAGTCAGTTTGCATTACATCATCCAAAACGTGGCAGATCTATGCAAAAGCCATAAGGCATTGCTTCTGCGACGATCTCTAGGTATCGATAAACGTCGCGTGAATCGGGAATTTGAATAACTGAGGACACACAAAATCGCGTATCTGCATACGCATTGAATAAATCCAATGTGATGCTCCATTCGGTTCCAAAAATGGCTGGGATAAAATTTCGTGCTAGCATACACAACGTCGTATGGAGGTTAGAAGCGAAGCGACTCATGACGTTAAATCAATAACGGTGAATTAGTGTTAAATAATCCACGAGTACGGTGGGCCCCTAGCTGGCTATGATTGTCACTACGCGTTCCACCCTAAAAAGCTACTTTATTCAGCCGACTAGAACAAATTCACTCATAAAGGTGAAAAATAGCTGGTTAAGCTTATAAGTATCTCAACCACAAATCCGAAAGGGGTTCGCTATTAAGTTTTGATTCCAAACTATCTATGCAAACGTCCGTTCATAGTCCAATATTAACTAACGAATAAAAATTCTTAATATAATTTTTTAACCACTCCTATAAAGCTTAGTTCTATCAGGATTAAACTGTGTTCAGTATTCCACACTATTGACTTCAGTATAACCAGAGGTCCATATAATCAAAAAATTAAAGATGCACAACTGAGCCACTCGAAGAATGGCAAGCACAACAGCGAGTACACTTTAAATATTCTTGCGACAATCATGCCTTGGTACTATAAAGCGTATTTTCATTCGCCTAACACCTTTCTGTCTCTGAGGGTAATGCTTTAAAACTACCGAAATACTCGGATGTTAGAGTATAATGCACAGTGCTGTCCTTCTTGGTTGTAAACTCTTCGCCATTTTCTTGTGCGAGATAATTAACAGTAAACACTTGACTCTTTTACATTTCCAGGTGCTCCGATTTGTAGCCGTGATTGATGGATTCCTTAATTGTACCTTCATTTTAAAGCCCTCCATCAGCTGCTTGTCTGAAAATGTCGTTGGAACCAGATTTTCCGAATTTTCGGGACTTCATTTCCAGTCCCATCTTCATGACTGACACCATACTCACAGGCACAAATCAACTTGCGACAAATTTTGTATTCTCATTCAAGACAGATCTATTTATATTTATTTTAATTCCTAAAGTATTTTATTTTCTGACTTAATATCCGGTCTTCATACCTATTCTCTTATACTCAAATGTATACACAAACTTATCCACGTCACCACCCACGCCCACAACAACTTATATATATATATATATATATATATATATATATATATATATATGAACTTGATTTCAAGGAGTAAAACTGGCACCTATTAGGTTCGAGTAGGTATGAATAACTCTGACGCTATGCCAAGATAGTGATCATCAACTATTGCGCTATCTCACAAAGTGCACTCCGACTAGTGCAACCTTAAAAGCGAGCACTTTTGCGGAGAAAAATTTAATTTCAAAAAGGAAATTGTCAAGACATTTTTGGACAAGGCAATTTGATTTCATGTTTCCTTGTAAAACAAACGAAAAATACACATAAAATGTACTAAACTCGTAACAGCCCAGTAATCAGTGTAACAGATTACAAACAAAACGAAACTAAACTACTCATATCCACAATGACAAATAGAAATGCGGAAATCATAGAAAAACAAATTCGGTTATATTGGCACAAAAACGTTAGTAACAAGTATATAACCCTATAAAAGTACATAACTGAACACAGGTAGTATAGTCACAGTGTAATGTTAAGGGCTAACATTTTTGAAATATACTAAGATGCTGAATTGAAGAATTCTGTTTTTACAGGATAAGTTGAAGCCGCCGTGACAATTCATTAGGTACGTTATAATAATATAATTTTCTCCAGGCGTCAAAGAAGCATTGGACACTTTCTCTTCACGTATAAACTCACCAAAGTAGAACAACTCATCCAAAAGGCAGTGTAACCGCTAGACCCTAGCGTTCAACGTACAAGCCAAATGGTAATTTTGCAGACTACGTATTTAATACATTGTTTTACCACGACGTAGGCACCGTTAACTGTGTGTATTCAAATTTTATGTCAACAATATATATATATTTAAATATTCTACAATGAATTATCTAAAATTCTACGAGTATTATTTCGGCCTACAATATTTTTCAAAAAACGTTAGCTAAATGAATTAAAAAACCTGACACGCAATCTATGTTTGCTAGGAGTCGCTCATGCTATAAACAAGCTGCAAACAAATTTTGAACTACAATGTAGAAAATAAATGACTCATTCAGACAATTTCACCATTTTTGTAATACAGTTTTTGAAAAACGCCCATTTACAAAATAGGCCCTACACATACGGACGGAATACGTGGATTTGATTTTTCATTAAATGTATCTGCCTAGCATGCGTCACGATAAACTACAGTAAACGCCAATTAGCCAAAAAAACTGTTGGCTGAAGTACTCTTTTTAGAATTTAAAATAGAATATTTAATATGTACATATTATTTACATAATCTAAGCACACATGCACAAAAAACAGTGTTTCTCACGTGATAGAAAATGTATTAAGTACGCACTACGTACAGGTTAATTGCTGATCTTTCCATCGAAAGTGTACACAATTTTTACCGATGTTTCAGCGCTTCTTTCCGTATGCCTCCGTTAGAGCCCCGTCTATCTTGGCCACACTAAAATCGACAAGCAACACAAAATAGGCAATTTTGTTCACCGATTTTATTGTGGCCAAGATAAACGGGGCTCTAACGGAAGATGAGATGCGCGGGCACTGAAGCATCGGAAAAATATGTTCACGATCCGTTGTATTTAAGTAGCATGTATAACTCTGCGTCAGTGATGTCCTGTGACGAAGCTGCAAAAAATCAAACATTTGCACGCCAATTACCTTTCTGTGTAATAGTCAATTTGAAGCGATCAGGTACTCAAATAAGCACCAGACAGATTTTAGCTATCAATGATCGCTCAAAACTTAATTTGAACGGTGCATACTTAATGACTGTGAGATTTCCATTGGTATGCGGCAGTGAAGTGATGAACTGTTTAAATACAGGATTTGCTTCCAGAGCCGTAGAACTTGTGTTTTATGCAGACTTACATTATTTGCCAGGCTAAACGGTGACTAACTGAAATTAGGAATTTATTCAAATCTTACCTACAGTCAAAAATAAAATTCTAGAAAAATAAATTGGCATCAAGTAGACGCGTTTCAGTAAACTGACGATGCCAATCATAAACTTTGTGTTTGTAGTAGAATTTGAACCTAATCAAAGCCCATTACAACGTGAAGGATGCTGGAACATAGAACATAATTACAAATAGTAGCCATTTTAGTCAGCCATTTCAGAGGCTACTTCATCGTCTAGCACAACAAGCTGGGTCTGCAATACAGGTACGCCAATATCTGAGTGTCGGAGGGACTCAGCTCTGACAAGGCGATCGGCGACAGGACCCTGCCCCAGTGAACTTGATGACTCGTCGGTATCATTTTCGTCTTCAATAGTAAATGTTGTCTCATTGGCACGCAGCGTTGATGAAATTCGGTCGAAAGCAGAGCTTGAACTAGTCGTGTTGCCACAAACGCTGCTGTCACCGTTGTTCGATGCATAGTTCTCTGATTGAAGTTGAAGACTGAAATATGTGCACAAGCCAAACAAACGAGTGAAACATATTTGGTAGACAAGTTTAATAATGGTCTCAAAATTGGTCGAAGCTAGCTGAATAGTGTTGATTTTAAATTTTAAATTCAAATAACTTAAACAATGCACTGACTACGCCACGATTTCACCATTAAAGGACAACTATTCAACCTTTTAAATGATTGCAAGCGTTATTTAAACACATACGATTAATGGGCTAACTGACAATTTAGGACGCACTAGGCACACAATTACGGCTAGACAGACTATTTCTACCGCTTTGTCAAAGCAGCACGTGAAGTGAAAACATCACCAAGGCGGAGATTGTGGTCATATGACTTAAAATTCAAGGGTATGACACTGAAGTACTAGTTGGCAGATAAATGCAGCCATGCGTATGCGCGTATGCCTGCGAGAATTATGTCCCAGTACTTAGGAAGTAGGGCCTAAAGAAGCCTATTGACTCAATTGTCATAGATACAGTAAATGTTGTCATGACAAATGATAGAGCCATTTTCAAAATCGACAAAAGCATCATAATTAAACAATAATTGATTGTGCGGGTGGTGGCAACAATACTTTTTCCAGTCAAGTACAACGTATGCAAGACTACTTGAGGTGCGAACCGCATATCTAATTTTTCTTTCCATATATATGCAATGTGGTTTGATCCTCGCTAGTCAGTTTGCCGTCGTACTCTGATGGTGATTATGGAAGGTCGAAAGGCGTTAATGCGTGCGACTGGAGGTAGTGTTGCTATATTGTTCGACGACTGGTTAAATACAATGGGATCGGTGTTTACTTTAAGCTCGCAAACTTGAATTAAAGAAGAGTATCATTAATTTTCGTAATAAATCTGATAGTGTTACGTTTCATTATAACATTGCTGGTTAAGAAATTTATGTCCACGGGAAATCTAATTATTTAATAAAAAAAATGATTGCTCTCTTGAGCAAGAAGTTGTATAAATTCGGATGCGAATTCTGGCGGCCACCAGCTCGTTGACGAGAATGTATAGCATTTATGTTGCAGGTACAAATATTTAAAGGATATTTTACTAAAATAAACGTAGTTGTTGAAAACTCTTATTTGTTAATCAGAGTTTCTTTTTCACAGAAATAGTTTACCAACTCGATTTACAAGTAAAACCTTCGATAAAAAATAGTGGAATCACACATCTAGGTGATAGCCGCATTTCTTCTATTCAATGCAATACATATAGATTACGATCACTCTCTGTGAGTGACAATGTAATGTGAAAATACATCAGTAAATACGACTGACGGTAGTTTAACGGCGTTGTTCCCCTGATTAAAACAAAACAGTGGTGCTCATCTGAAGTTCGCCAATCTTAATTAAATGATAATTTTCTACATTTACTCATGATAAATCTATAATAAGATGCCTAGCCTACCGGAATATCAGTATTTTCGTACAAAGAACGAGTGAGGGGGTGACAGCCCAACGAATATAATGTGTTCACTAACTTGCATCCAGTTGCGGAGTCAGTCGTGATGGTTTCTCTAGATGACTTAACGAGTGCAGATCGTAAAGTTGGTTGATTACGGTGATTCTGAGGTAAGCCAATCGATCCCGATGTTACGACTGAAGACGAGACTGGTTCAGCAGCTGACGCCGTGGCGATTAATGAAGTATAGCAGCTGGAACGCCGATTGCCGCAAACATGATTGCTGGCCAATGCGCATGTATGCGAGCTAGATCCCAAACGAGCGTCTTGGCGTGAAGGACTCGCATCATAACTGAGCATTCGAACCTAATAATCAAAACAAGAAAGAAGACATTAACAAATATTGCCTACGCCAACAAGCGTAAATATGACTGATTACAGACATGTTAATTTACGCTATTTTGAAATTGATAGCAAGAAGTCAAAAAAATACATAGAATAGGGAATAACATGCCCATTTATTTGCACATATTGTTTTTAAGGTGGCATATGCTAGCATGTAGTGCCAGAAATTCCGGGCCAAAAGCGGGTGGATTATAGTTGGATGAACTGGCTATGTTAACTTAAACCTCGCCAATAATGAAGATAAAAATGTATTACAGGTAAACAAATAAATGAAGATCTATGAATAACGCATGATGGAATCCAAAAGAGCTTATGTCTAATTAATAAAGTCTCTACTGGACCATGTTGGCTACGAGATACTCACTGATTTAAAACTATTAAAATGTCATTTTTATAGTGGTGTGCACTACTACTACTACTTTACTGCGGCTGACTCCTTTTGGAGGATAAGCCGGCTCCATGACATTTCATGGAGTTTCTTGGGAATTTGGTACAAGTGGTGTCCCCTCACCACTCGGCTTTTTGATCGAGGACGGACCTCTAGCCTTTGCACATCCAAGCGCAGTCTGCAAGGCAGCAGTAAGTTGCATGGTTGCCGGTGGCTGTCGAGAGCTCATTCGCCATTCGGAAGTACGGGGTACTGTCCAGGAGTCCATGTAATCCTGTGGCTGTTGAACCCTTTTGTGGCGGGGAACACACGCCGAGTCATGGTGCCGTCGTCGGGCTCATGTGGTATTTTATAGGAGATCCGATTGCCGGTCGGAAATCCACCACGCCCTGGTATCAACATCCGTTGGTGCTGACATTGAATAAACTGGTGGTGTGCACAGCGCGGCGTGATCGCATGGCCGAGGTCACGAATATTAGTGACCCGACGTGAGAAAGTCCGTCCAAATCTACATTTACAGTCAGCCTCTGTATTTTTTCGGTAGCCTGACGAACAGCCAGAAGCCCAGCTATCCAAATCGGCGGTAATTAACTAGATGCAATGACGAGGAAATATCAAAGATCGCCTAGAAGAACATGATGGTCTCCAAAAATTTGCATTTGAATAATGCATTCTGACGCTCTGGTAACAAAGACCTAAACCAAAACAAACAAATGCATCGACTATAATCATTTCAGAATGTGGTAGCAATATTCGGTATTCGCCAACATCTCAGTAACCAAGAGAACTGACAGTACACCTGACTTGACGATAACGGGCTTATTGTGAATAGAAACGAACGGAAAAACTAGTGATTTGCATAACTTGCCAAAGGCAGCTAAAACAAGGCCAATCAGTTTCGAGTTATGGGCAAAGATCATGAATCTCACGTAGAGGAACGCATTGATGCCCGGCTGCAGAACGCAATTCGGTACAATTTAAGAATTCGAATGCAAATAGATCATAGCAACTGAATTATAAAACTGTAGCCACCACCGCGACCACGGAACTTTATTGTTGGAAGTGGAGCAGCGTGCATCATGCATCCAATCATATAAAAGTTTGGCGATAACACATCTTTTTCAAACGCCAGAGTCAAATGTACGAGGCTTAGAAAGACTTCGACTAATATCAACCCCAGCTGATGAGTCATAACAAGATTAAGGATAACATAACGCACAGCTAAATATAAAAGTTTGAGTTTCGCCGAATCGAATATGGCTTGTTAGTCTGGTAAACCAACGAAGCTTGGCTTCCGATGTTAATGGCGTAAATGGAAAAAGCAACAGATTTCACAAATTCAGTCCACATTTCATTTCCAGTTTCAGTCCTGCTTGCAATGATTTAGATCCTTTATCCCTCCTCACAAATTCTATAAATTGACAAGCTTTAATAAAATACAAAACAAGTGGATAACACGATAGTTGGCTGAGTACTAGTATCACCACTTTTTGTCGATGAGCACCATAAGGAAATAACTTCACAAAGTTCATAAAAACTCCTACTGACAAATCATGACAATAAGCACGTATGAAACTTTGAAATCGGCGGATTTTCAGCCATCCCTTGGACTGTAAGCACTCGCTACCCAATAAAAATAATGTGATTTTACATAAATACAGAAACAATTTTGAGGAATAAAATAGTCACTAGCTATGCTGTTAACAATATTTGGCGCTTTCATGAGATATTGGAAGTTGAACATCCGAAAATGGAATCGCCTGCATTCCTTTGTGCACACAATTCGAAGTTGACACATTACGACGTTGCTTCAAATTCATCATTTAGATTAAGCCAGGATTACGAAATAAGATTTTGTCTCCAAATAATTTCGATGCAGTTTCTGTGCTGAAGAACTTGGGCGCCAGTGCAGATAGGAAAAAAGTGCATGTTCCATTGTCAGAGCAAAGCCGATGCTTATTCAAAATTTTCGTTCAGCTGTACATATTTGTAACCAGTGAGAATCACATTTGAGTCTAGCTAAAAATAGCGCACAGTGAAAATTCCTAATGAATTTTGCCAAATTAACGCACTCTTTTGAGCCCTATCATGCGAGAGACCTACATATCCATTTATGTACTATCCGAGCCAAACATACACCACGCTGCGCGGTGGGCACCTGTCTTCTTTATCCGGATCTCAATGGATTTTAAGCTTATTCGAATTTACATATATAGAAACGCATTGAGTATTAAACAGGATACCTAGATCATTTTTATATAAATACATATATCTTCAAAATAAACTCGTATTCTCCCATCATTATTCTACTTCATTTCTAAATTCAAAGTCAGATATTTTGTTGTATTAGTAGTATAGATTGCCAAACAAATTTGTGAATCGACGCTTAAATTTATTAAGAATCAGGTTTATTCAACAATTACAAAATGCCATTTCCATTTTTCCAGATCTCAATTCGACTGCAAATTTTAGTACTTCATAATAAATTTAGAAAACAGGTGGAGATTGAGTTGGATTCAATGCAACACAATGAAAAGAAAGGATGTTGCAGCTGATTGCTTCCGCAATGCGAATCGCATTTTTATTGCATTATTTTCTTTAAACTGTAAATCCGTTTAAATTGGAGTGTGATATTTATTAAAAATATGTTTGGCTTCCTGTACTTTGCTGCATAATATATGCATTTAATGCAACTTATCGTCTGACTTAAGCAAAAAAGTTTGCTTTGTAAGCAGAAACAATATAAATACTGAGTGTAATACTAGTCCTTCTTTGCAACGGAAAATAGAACATAGTGAAAGTAATCGTGGTGAGCATTCTAAACACCTTTTCTATGCCCCAGACAAATCTGTGGATCTAAGATCTAATTAAGGAAATCAAATTCTCAGTCATGGAACCACACTAGGAATGGGCTGACGAATACTCTTCCAACCAACTACTAACGTCACGGTCATACACAGGTGAGGCATCAATTATTAAATTCTATTGTACTGTTGTGCTGCCGGTAGGTCTAAATAATCATACGATGCTCTAATCGATCCTACCAAAGTACATGTCAATACGAGATGGCTTCTGTCGTAGTGAGTAGTTAAATAATATTGTCGTTTCTAAAAAAGAACAAGTCATTAATAGATATATTATCTGTACAAAGAAATGTCAAGAATGCAAACCTTCATTTTACACCGCTTATTGCTTAGTCGCGCAGAACCAGATTTAACATATAATGCTTCTTGGTGGCCGATGACATTTGTGCTACAGTCTGCGTCATTGTTTTCACTTGCTTGCGTTTGACGAAGCGTCTTCCGGTCAATAAATAAATTAATGTCATTGGCATCCTCGTCTTCTGTGGAATACGATACCATGTCGTGTGGCCAGCTATGCTTATAAAGAGCATTTCTAGATGTCGGAGACAATATCCCACCCGCCGACCTGGAACGGCCACGCAATGTCAATTTGTGATCTGTATCCGTCTGTAATGACGAGGATGAACACGAAGAGGACACTGGCTGAGCGATGTAGACACCCCGGTTGATGGTAGGTGTGTCAGCAGAACCAGAATTATTGCCGGCTTGCCAAGAGAACTCCTTCCGACAGCATTTTAAAGAACTGTCGTCGGTCGGAAGAATGGTACCAACGACTCGAGATCGATAAGAAGGTGGCGATGATACGGAGGAACGGACTTCTGAAAAAAAGGACAACTTCTTGTAGAGTAGAAATGTTTGAACAACGGCAGGATATAAATATTAAACAAATGACTGAATTTTTTTTTAATTTTGAGGAAAGTACAACTCCGTAAAACCGTATGGTACAGCCTACTTTACTTACTTTACTTTACTGCGGCTGACTCCTTTTGAAGGATAAGCCGGCTCCATAATTATATATATATCGTATTAGGAAGAAAAAAAATTAATAACAAAGTGGATTATGGCAATTTATTTCGATTATACGAAACTTCACATTAAAATCTTTCATTTACGTACATCCTGGGTTTTTATTTGATTATACGGGTGGCAACTAGTCTGACTCGGGTTTACTTCTATTTCATGTTTAGGCTGATTAGTAGGTGTACAAGCATGTGTCTGTGTGTGTGTGTGCCTTTTTACGTGTAGGGGTCTTTATTGTTGTATTGCAAATGGATGCCTATAGTCCTGTATTGATGGATTGAGAGTTAACCAATGTTTCGCATTGTTGGCTGTTATGTTTAAGAAGGTTACTTACCTGAGCGTTGTCCTTCGTTTAGCTCAATTTTGCTCTGTCAACTTTGTAACAGCGCAGGCTGTGCGGATTAAAGTGTTTAATGCTCATATTGTTTTGACATTTCTGTCTTTGTTAACAATTAAACTATAATTGATTGCGCGGGTGGTGGTAGCAATTCTTTGAATCAAGTTTGCGAGCTTCAAGTAAACACCAATCCCATTGTATTTAACCATTCGTCGAACAACATAGCAAAACTACCGCCAGTCGCAATGCACTGACGCGTTTCGACTTTCCATGATCATCATTAGAGTACGACGGCAAACTGACTAGCGAGGATCATACCGCATTGCATATATATGGAAAGCGAAATAAGATTAGTTTACTTTAAGCTCGCAAACTTGATATAAAGAAATTGTTACCACCTCCCCCAAACACAAATATAGTTTAATTGTATTGCCTAAATATTTGTGAGTGGCGAAAGCTACAAACAGCTAATGTTCGCGACTGCACAGAAATTGTACAGCCAATATTTCTAGACACGTACAATGTATGCAAGACTACTAGAGGTGAGGGCCGCATATCTTATTTTGCTTTCCATATACATGCAAGGTGGTTTGAACCTCCAATGTCTGTTTGCCATCGTACTCTGATGATGATCATGGAAGGTCGAAACAGAATTATTAAAATAACTAAATGAGCCAACTTTGAGTTTAGCGTTGAATCTAGCTCACCTTTAATGCCACCAACGCCAGTTAAATCACTGTTATGCATATCCAGATAGTGTTGCCTAGACCGCTGTAGAACACTGCTATTTGGTTCATTTAAACCTTCATTATTCTTTTCATCTTTTATTCTGTCTACGACTGAATGCTGACGCCGCGTCAATGCGCTGAGAGTCCGTGGCACCGGATTTGAACTCATACGACCACCTAGAATCAAACGTCCCTTTTGGAACGCCGTGGCTCTAAGGATGGCGCCTACATTGTTTCTTTTATTATCAACTTCCTCAACATCGTTATCGTCTGAATGATCAGCGTATTCATCGTGATCATCGCTTAAAGTCTGCCCACAATTATCATCTGCTGGTGCGTGGCAGAGGTCGCTGCTACCAGCAGGCAAATGAGACTCGCCCCTGACGTCTAAGTCGACGACAGACGTTGAAGCACCCAAGTGCATGTCATCGTTATTTTCATCATTTGTGTCTTCTGGTGGATCTTCGTTGGGTATAACGAAAACGCCTTCAGAAAAATTTGACGAAGGTAGAATATCGGAAGCGTGCACATCTGACAGAGGAGGAGAAATAGATTGAGGAGAGATTTGATGCATATGGACGGATTGCGGCAAGTGTGAAGCCTGATGAGCTACAGATGGCAGAGCATTCATAACAGAGATGCCTGCTGCACCACCACTCACTCCGCTACCTGTGGCCAAATCCACAACAGCCTGCTCGAGTCCGTTGTGCAGGTCAGAGACAGACTTGCTTTTGACACACTGAAAGTCAACATGACGCGATTTGTTCTCTTCCTCTTCCCAGGACATTCGAAGAAACGGGCGTTGCACATAATTGTAGATGACTATCAGCAAACAGCAAATAAATTAGATTTTATACGCTTAGAATGCACTGGCTGCCAATTTGTAAACATTTAGGCAAATCCAAATGTTTTGAGTAGGAAAGCAACAACACCCTACATTACACAAGCAAAATATGACTAAACTAATCTTAATTGTAATACTAAGTATTTCAAATGCCATAATACTATGGAGTTAGTTCTAAATTTGTCTCTGCTAGCCTAATTTATCTAAAAACATATCATACATATATAAAGCTTTACAAACATAACCGTTTAGCAGTCAGCAGTGCAGACAAAACGAACGAATGCCAAAGAAATAAACAAATACATCATTTAGCCGACCGCTAATAATTAAATTTAAAATGGTTATGGCAGTATGGTGAGGCCTTTTCGCGGAATTCACCAAAGACGATTAGATCAACTACAAGTTCACTATGCGCTCGGTCGTGAAAATTTGCTTCTGTATTTAGGAGGCAGCCTCGGCCATCACATTCCCTTGGGCTTTCCCTTGAGTTCGTGCATGTTAACTCAGCATATAATGTCAGTTATCGGCAAAACTGTCAGACGTATCATTCATCTTACACACACACACACACACACACACATATATATATATATATAATACTGAACAATCGGGAGTATGTTCATTGTGATTAAATCGCGATTAATTTAATTAAAACTAAACAGCGCAGTTGCAACCTTCAAAGTTTAGATCCCCTGGGTATCCATTTGACATAGTGTCAGCTTAAAGTGGCAATTTTTTGTGATCAGCTACTATGTGGAGCACAGAACGTGCCGAAGACAGCCAAAACTGCTGCTTTAAATATTTTCCATAGGTGAAAATTAAAACTATTTGATTGTCTGAAAACGATTTCAACGGAAAAGGAAGAACTGCAAAAGTGCATGAGAGCTAGAAAGTTGTTTAATTTCATCTGCAGTTAGTTGCAGCAGCGACACGTGTGTTTGAAGTTAAATGCATGATTGGCTTGTGTGTGTGTGCGCGTGTGTCGGAATAATCCCACTGAACAACTTGGTAATAAATGAGATCTGATTTCTCTTCTATCATTGGATTCAGGTAAACCCAGACTTCGATTAATGAATTGCTTCATGTACTAACGTTTTCGTTAGTGTGTTAAAGTAGACACAGCTGTGCAAATGGTTCAGTTTACTACTATACAGTAACACTTGGTGTTAAATGGACAGTGACGGAATGAGTCAGAGCGCCAGATGTGAAGGGAAAGTTTAGGTTGCTGAAAGAACGTTGGACACTAGCGCCTAAGCAGAGAGTGCTCCTAAGCCTGAATTGGCAGATTAACTAGGAGAAGGAGTAAAGAATACAAACCATCTCCATTGTGAATGGGCGAACCAATGTTTTTTACAGCTCACGTATAGCTATGAACAATACGAATTATAATCCCTTATCAAAAGCATTAAACATTTCAAACCAGAGAAAAATGAACCGTTAGACACACCAGGAGTGTATAAAATTCCAAGTAAAGATTGTAACAGCATACATGTAGATACAACTAAGCGCCAAATAACGGTATGAATAGGGGAACATGGAACTGCATGAAAATATAGACACATTAATATATCAGATGTTTCTCATCATTCAGTAAAGATGGGACATACAATTAACTGGGATAGTTTTGGACGCGTATGAGCATGTGATCGTAGTAGATTGAAAAGATTGATTAGAGAATCTAATGAAAGTAAATCGAGAAAAATTAAATAATAATAAATAAAACAACTGTCGAAACATCGCCAAAATCGATTTGGCACATAGCACTATATAACGATTAGAAGCGAAGATAGCTCGAAACAGAATCTGGAACTCGCTCAGGTAAAAAAGCAATAACATAAGTAAGTAATAACATAATTATCAATATTTTAAACTACTTTAGGATTATCTTATAGTCACAGTCGTTATTACTTGTTATTTTAATGTGTCTTCGCCGACAAAAATACAACAGTCTTTAATAACTGATGCTTCAAGGCAATATAACAGAAAGCATGTAAAAATTAGAAGAATAATCTTGAAAAATTTGTTGCTAATTAAAAACAGCCAATGATAACAATTTAGACCAAGCAAGAAATTGCTAATGGGGAGTGATTTATGAAAGGGAGGATCTAGTTCACACGGAGACGAAAAATTAGTTAACGCACAGAAATGAGGCAGCATAGACATTCGCATACATCATTGCGGTAAAGTCAGTTTTAACGTGAGGCAAAATCGGCAGTATGGCTTTCTTGTGATTTTCACCTTCTATCTTCATAGAAACATACCGAACCTCGCCGTTATCTTTGCTCCATCAAGGCAAGAAAGTTAAAATGATTCTCTTCAATATATGGAGCAAGATCGCCATTAAGCTCGATTCGATGTTAATCGCGCAAGGCGTATTACAAGGAGCTACGATGCGCACGGGATCCCATCTTTATAGACGAACGGGTCTTGCAATACACAATTTGTCTGATTCTGATATGCCAGAACCTGCCCTCCTTGTTTTTGTTACGCCAATTTGGCGCTGGATGAGAGAATAATGTTCTACTAGAAAATATAATTAACGAATACACAACATTTGACTGCGCCAGTGCAGTTCGCGGAAAAGTTTGATTAATTGTGGCTGGTAACCTATGCCGGGTGATTTTTAAACGTTTTTCGATTCTAAAGGACTAAGTTTCGCTAGCGTATGACAAATCTGCACGTGCATATGCGTCGCAAACACGAATTTAAAAGGAGATTAAGATACTCGTATAGAAAGCACGAATTATACTTACGAATTTAGTGAACATAAAGCTTTTAAAACGAATAGAGAAGAGAACATTGAGACCTACTGAGTCAAATTCTATCTTGAAGTCTAGAAAACCGGCTATTGTGGGGCGCAGATGTATATGTCGTTGGTCAAGAACTTGCCTTAAAGTAAAACTATTATCTAGACAAACTGGTCCCAGCCGTAATCCGGCTTGTTCTGCTCTAGTACGTGATTCACGCAAAACTGAATGACGGCGTAAGATAATCGAAGTGAAGCTCATATCAGGCTGGTTATCACACAATTGCTTTTGTCGAAAATATGAATAATGATTGACTCATTTATAGCAACCAGCACGATCTCCTCAATTGGCTTCCCAGAGTTTAAGAACGCCATGTGAGACAACGCCTTATAATTGGTCCGAAGTCTGCTACTCATGTATAAACTATGCTCGGCGCAGCTATCTAACTGTAATTCGCCATTGTCGTTGCGCATTGAGCTTACGGTGCATCTATAGATACGTCAGTTATGATTAAGAGATTCACAAGCGTGTATATGAAGCTATCTAAGCGAAATTTAGCAATTGCCATAATAATTGTCTAATGTTTTTGTACGATGAGCCGACCGTTGATTCCGGAAGGACCCATTCCATCAAATGAAAGAACATGTAAACTTGTTTCGAAAAACGAGTCCCATAAACATACACATTGAATACCTCGCCAACGTCAAACCAAAATTACCGAAACACATTATATACATAATACAATCTCCATAATCTTTCAAACAATCATTTATACAACTATGGATAATCCACGTGTAATATAAATTTGAGTGCTTTTTAGCATAATCCTAATAATTTAGCAAGATCAAGCTAAAAATATTCACATCTAAATTTACTTCCACCTACTTAATGAGTGACCTTTTTTCGTACTGCATAATTACTGATAAATAAATAGGCACTTTTCTAATATGCACTATAATAAATAGAGACCTAAATTTCTTGTACGAGGGAATTCGGAGAAGCAAATTCCAATATTGCACAAATAATAAGACGTCTCCACTGAATCCCGTTTGCTTCCAGACGCCCAAATATTGTCGTCAATTCAATCGTCTATCGGTTAGTGAGAGTAGAATGCGCGTTGATCAAATGAACGATGTTACGAATGAAAGTATCCATTGAAGAGATGATTGGCTTATTCCTCTCGCGGTTCAAGCCAATGACTAGAATTGCCTAGGTGGCCTGGCGAGGATATGAACTTTGCCCTCTCAAATAACAACACAGCCAGCGTAATCGACTTCAAATAACAAGGTTCGACAGTGATGGTACTTTAAAGAATGGCAGTATAGAACTGGTCGGCTCGTCGACTTTGCTCATGATTATTGCGTCCTGGCGCTCATCTATCTATGACGTAAGCCAAACCTAGCTAATACGCTGATTAAAAAAGCTGACCAGGCACTGGCGGTTAAAGTGCGTCATCTCCGAGTCTCCGCAGTACAAAGTAGGATTGAGAGCAATCTTGATTTGAAAACCTTGTTTTGGCACTTAGTTAAATAGATGAGCGATTCAAAAGAGGTTTGCACAATTTTACAATAACCAAGGTCGCAAATCTAATTCGTCTGAAAGTCTCAGCTGAGGTCGATCTGTCTCGCGTCATTAGAGATACCAGGTAAAAGAAATTCTTCACTGGCGGTAGGGCACGGTTTAGCGCGATGTTAGGCTCCGGATCAAAGCACGCCAGAACAACAGTTTTTATGCAAGGAGCTACAGAAAGTAACAAATACACTCAATTAGCACAATTAATGGCTCTCAGAAACCAATTCTTTCTTCTCTGTCATCAGAATAGAATCGTCAGAGTATTATAGATATAGTAACCAAATTTGATGAGGCACAAAGAAAGATGATACCACAGCAGGATTGCTAGTGTCATCCTTTTTGTGGATGGGCAACACAATGGCACTCTTCCACTCGCTTGGAACGAGTTTCTCCCTCCAGGTATTAGTAATTAATTATTCGGCATCTTCTGATTTTCTATTCCACCGAAATTGAAAATTTTTAGACAGGAAAGAAACGAATCCAGCGGCATTTCGTTTCCCTATGAGGTCGTAAGTCTTTTCCACTTAATCAAAAGTATGAGTTTCGTAACAATTTCGAGGATCATTTCAAAGGTAACCACGTCACTCGCAATATACGTTGAGTTGATGCGTTTTGAGAAGTGTTTAGCAAGTTGCGTTTTGGAAACTGATTTCCCAGCACTGCATTGGCAGGGCAGCTGCTAATACGTCGCATCTAAGTGTTAACCTAAAATAAGTTGTTACACTTCGATGCAGCTTTTCATTCGCTGTGTAGCTGCTAGAAAACTCCTTGAAGCCTATGAGTCAAGGCGCAATCACTTAGTTTCACAGAAAATGTCGCGTTTCTGACGAGTTTTGGTGCTAGAAGTGAAAGTAGATGAGTTGGCAGATCTTATCAAAGAAAGCTAAACCGAAGCTTGCTTAAGCTTTACCTTCAAAACGCTCCATAGACTATTGAGTACGCTATCGGTTGTAACTAAAGGTGGCGCAACATTAGCATACACGTCCATGAAGGTATTCCGCAACATTTAATCCTTTTTCAGTGCGCGGATACAAGAACGCAATATAGACTGTCGAATGAAGCCTGAGATTAATCTTATTCTAGCTACCACAAGATTGGTCAGATCAATTAATTGAGTCAGTACAGCACCCGTGATACTTTCTCGTGTGTTGCAGCGTGTTCAGGTGTAAAATTGAGTTTACCACAAATAGGTTAAGGCTAAGGGAAAGATTGAAGAGTCTGGTGCTAATATTACAGCTATTTTCAGTCAGGCTCCATACAGCTGATATTCCAGCTCAGTCTTCCCACAATTTTACGTTGAAATCACCGGCAAATAATAGGTTGTAAAAATGCTCAAGACCAGAGGCTAAATTTGAAAGATTTAAAAGAAATCATTATTTCCATTAACAAAATGACTGAGATTTTGCGTGTAAGTATTTCAGACTCAGAGAACTAGCTTACCTACGCGTAACCTAACATAAGCCAGATGAACGTTAATGGCTCTCCAGTCAAGTAAGGCTTCCATTGCAACTCTGGACAGAAGGAAGTCGACAACATAACTGAATGGAGTATTCTCATTACGGGATGGTAGAAATATCACATTTTTCGTAAATGGGGCTCGAATAGGATACAATGAGTTCTTAGATCAATTCTGGCCAGCCTGAAGCAAACAATTTTAATACTATATCTGGGCAACGCAACAGCCTACAGGGAAAACCTCTCAAATACTTAAAGAAAATTAATAAGCTTCCTTTGAATCTAAGCAGCGCGCAAGGACCCACAAAGGCTACCGGCAGTACACAGTTCGCTTTTTGCGCTTTCTACTCCATTACAAACGAGATAACGCCACTAGTTGTCATCCTACCAATTCTTCCTCGAACTCGTGCAGGTGAGAAGAGAGGGTTATCAGACACTAAACGACTTCTTATTCGAGGTTAAAATTATCACTAGTCTCTCTCAGATGGCCCTAATCCAGATTCGCATAGAGCGAACCACGATTTTAAGCTCATCTTCGGTAGCTTATTATAGCTTATCCGTCTCACAATGCTCAGTAGATAAAACGACCGTTTTTATCTTACGCCTCGGCTGGTGTAGTATGGCATCATAATTTGTTGTGATAATCACGTTTATTTGTGTGATAAAAGTGAAAACGCTGATTCTGACAACATGCTTTTAGTTAGCCTGGCAACCAGGACCAACGAGCACCACATGGTTGTTGGTTTAATGGCGACGGCACAAAGTCACAAACCATTATATATATTTTGAAAATTGCACGGCTGTAGCTCCTAAACGCACGTGTGTGTAAGAGCAATAGTAGAGTCAACTTTCAATTAAGGCATTCACATTTATAGTTGTGTTGTCTTATAGTGTCGGCTTCTACTGAAGAGTCGCCAGTAAGCATAAAATACATGCGTGCATGTTGACATTGGCATGTCACTCGGTTCAACAAGCATTAACTTGATGCTAAGTACGCTGTGTCAAATAAATAAAAAGCTGCATTGCCGCTGTCACCCTGCACCGTAGTTAACTTGGCCTAGGGCGTGCGAAATAATGTAGTAGGTGTGGTCACGTTGCGGTGTTCCTTAGATAGGTAGTTTCTGCTGGGTTAGCTACTCTCTGTCTCAAATCTGTAGTCTTCCGGATTATAGGTTCATGTACCAGTGAAGCAACAGTATTTTTTAGTTATTTAACATTTTTATGATTATGGTAATGAGTATAGCCACACAGTGCGAAAGCTGAAGATACGGCTGTTACGGACTAATTGAAGAAAATCACCTTTAAATAAATTCAACCACCAAATCACACAATGAATACACGCGTTGTGAAAACACGCCATTATTTTTATGTAGATAGGACTTACCTTCTGGACGAAAGCCGGCACGATATTTAACCTTCTCCTTGCATGTTGGATAGCCTGCAATGTGAAAGAAGAATTAAACAGACACAAATGCAGAAGGATGGCTTACAATGTATAATGACCAAACGAGTAAGGAGACTAGAATTAAAATCATTATCGAAGATTGCGGTCGAGAGTAAACACCTCGACTCATTAATACTTACATAAGACAGTATGAACTCATAATTAGAGAGTGTAGTGCAGTTCATCCAGACCGGTTTCGTCCCTATTGGGAACTCATCACGCACTGGCCAGAATTTGCCGCGGACAGGACTCGAACCCGGGCACGCTGCTTCGGAATCTGGCGCTCTAAATCCACTGATGAGTTCTACAAGGACGAAACTGGTCACTGGATGAATTGCCTTTTCTACACTATACAATTCTTAGTTTATACTGACATATGTAAGTAATTAATGGGTCAGGTGTTTATATCAAGACCGCAACCTTGATTACAATAATTGTTATCACCACCCGCGCAACCAATGTTCGTTTAATTATATAATTATTCATCTCAATACCATTTTCTTATGTAGTGTGGTGTCTGTTGTGTAATAACCGATTGGGGATGGTAAGATGGAAGTTTGGGTCTAAATGGATGTCATATGAGCTCCACCTAAAGGAAAAAATTGACTAACCAAGTTACATTAGTTAGTATATAACTGAAAATTGTGTAGTGTAGTGTGCGGCAGGATAGCTCAGTGGTTAGAGCACCAGATTCCGAAGCAGACGTGCCCAGGTTCGAGTCCCTTCCGCGGCAAATTCTGGCCAGTACTTGATGAGTTCCCAATAAGGACGAAACCGGTCTACTGGATGTATTGCCTTTTCTACACTATACAATTCTTAGTTTATACTGACATATGTAAGTAATTAATGGGTCAGGTGTTTATATCAAGACCGCAACCTTGATAATAATAATTGTTATCACCACCCGCGCAACCAATGTTCGTTTAATTACTGAATGAATTGTTTCTTTTTAACTTTATGCAATTCTTTGCAAATTATGAGAAATTTATGTACATAATGGGCAGCTGTTTATATCATGATCGCACCCTTGATGTTATTTATATCACCGCCCTCGAAACCAATAATTATTTAGCTAGACAAATCCAAACTTACTCTAATGTACACCTCTAAAGACGGATTTCATTTTGAAAGATTTAGCGTGATTAAGAATTATTTCTGGCAATATTTAAGAAATGGAAAATTTAGAGCCAAAGTATGCGCGATTTTGGTTGACAAACGGATAAAAATCTAAAACATCAGGGCACATAAACAGTGTAAAATTTTTGTTTTAATATCTGAGGAAAAAAATTTTCAAATAAAAAATAAATGCAGTAAAAAGCTGTTTGAGCAATATTTATTAGTCGATTTCAGCATTTTCAGTTTTTTTTTACATCCACTACTTTAAAAGAGCAAGTTGACAATTCCACATTCATTTTCATGCTGCATATTGTGTAAAATCATAGGGCCTAGCATAAAATTAATAAAAGCTTTCATATTTTATAGGTGGTGAACACTTTATGTCGGATTTTCTTTGATTGATTTTTCCTACTAGTTCATTCGCATATGAACACGCCTAAAACATTTATTAGATTATTATTATTATTATTATAATCAAGATTGCGGTCTTGATATAAGCACCTGACCCATTAATTACTTACATATGTCAGTATAAACTAAGAACTGTATAATGTAGAAAAGGCTATTCATCCAGTAGATTGATTTCGTTCTTATTGGGAACTCATTATATACTGGCCAGAATTTGCCGCTGACAGGGCTCGAACCGGGCATGTCTGCTTCGAAATCTAGTGCTCTAACCATTGAGCCACCCTGCCGCACACTACACTACACACAATTTGCAGTTATATACAAACTAATTAAATTAAGTTAGTCTATTTATCCTTCTAGTGGAGCTCATATGACATCCATTTAGACACAAAGTTCCAACAAACCATCCCAAATCTATCATTACTGAACAGTATTGATAAGAACATTTATATAATTTAAAAAACATTGGTTGCGCGGGAGGTGATAAAAATTATTATAATCAAGGTTGTGGTCTTGATATAAGCATCTGACCCGTTAATTACTTACATATGTCAGTATTAACGAAGAATTGTGTAGTGTAGAAAAGGCAATTTATTAGATCCCACAGTATAGTGAATTTAGTAATAATCTGGGCACATAATTAGGCCATATTCATAATTGCCGATGTAATAATTTTTAAGTAGTGACAATTAAAAAAAACAAATAATCGTAATAATAAAATTATTATTATTATTAT
>JAQBSW010002625.1:0-99313 GCA_029291075.1 Eudiplozoon nipponicum
TATAAATGTTTACTGAGCGAAAAAACGATTTAGTTAGTGTAACTTCCGTATTCGGTCTTGTCAAATGATAGAATAATACTCTATAGGGTTTCAATAGTTTTTTAATCTCTCTGAATATAACCGATTGCAAGCTGGATGGAATTAGGTGAACTGGGGGGCAGGTGAGGATTACAGCAATATGGAATTCAAAATTTGTTGATCTTACTATGCGTCCGGTACAGCAATTAAAATATAGACATCATTGATAGGCGTGTATGTTAATCCATTAGGTGTGCTTATAGTTAAAATGCACATGTTTATAGGTAGATATGTGCGCAGAGGGGGACAGGGATAAGTTTTTGTATACATTTGAGTATTAGAGACTAGGTATGAAGACCGGATATTAGGAAGACAATTAAAATATATATAAATATATCTGTCTTGAATGAGGATACCACATTTGTGTTTTACTCCTGTGCGTATTGTGTCAACACTGAAGATGAGACTGGAAATAACGTCTCGAAATATATGTCAAAGATCAATGGCGGATCTTGATCCTAAAGCGCTTTCAGACAATCAGCTAATTGAAGGCTTAAAGGAGAAGGGACAAGTGAGAACCCATCAACTGAGGCCAAAAATAACATCATCTGAAAAGACAAAAGGTTCAAGATTTTGCCGACCTATGAGTGCTAACAATTGTCCCGCACAAGAAAAATGCGGTCAAATCCGAAACGAAAAGGACAGCACTGAGAAACAAAATAATACATCTTTTAAAATGTACTTAAATCAAAAATACGACCGGATCGTCGTGCAATTATTCAACCAATACAAAAGGAGGAAAATACAAATTGGAAGGCAAGTGGAACATATCTCATTCTTGAAATTATGTTTAAAATTTAATACTATACCTAAATGCTTTAAATTTAGACTACCATTTCAACTAGATAGAGTAGGAAATATTCTGAAACAAGAACTTTCTATACATTTAATGAAATCATCGATAAAAAGTCAAGAAAAAAGAAAATATGAACTAATTAGAGAAAAAACTAAAATAAGGTCAAGGTTGCTCTTGATATTACATTCAATGGACCTTAAATTTTTAGATTACTTAAATACTATCTATATAATCGAAGAATGAGTATTCAAGTAAATGATTTGATATCAAAATCAAAACGAGTAACGAGTGGAGTTCCACAGGGATCAAGCTTGGGGCCAATTTTATTTAAAATCGTATTAGCAAATTTGGAAACTAAAATCCTTAATGGTCGAGTTTGCAAATTCGCTGATGATTTAAAAATAATCTTCCCAATTGATCCAAAGAATGTCGAATTCTCCAAAATAATGTGACTTTAGATTTGTATGATTTGAGTAAATATTTGTTTACACTAGGGCTGAGAATAAACAATAAAAAGACGAAAGCTTTAAAAATAGAGAACAGAACAAACTTTCATTATGTTTATTTTCATGATGCTGTTATTAATGATGTGTTTGAGATTAAACTTATGCAAGAAATTAAGGATTTAGGCATAACTATTCAATGTACAGCTTCTGCTGAGAGACATATTGAAAGTATAGTAGGCAGTGCCAAGAAAAGATGGGCACTAATAAATCGAACTATTTTATCAAATGATATAAAACTTCAAATGTATATAATATGGATTAGACCGGTACTAGAATATGCTGTCGCTACCTGGAATCCATTAAAAAGGGTTTGTCTAATAAGATAGAAGCTGTACAAAGAAAAGTTGTGAAACATATTAGTCCTACTTCTTGCACTATATACGCCTCTAGATTACAGTTTGCGTCATTGCAATCTCTGTGGTTTCAGAGGATGTGTTATTGTATAAAAGTTTTCCATCTGAACCAGTGGACTGGTGCCTATATGACTCCGATAAGGAAGAGTCATGAAATTGGAACTAGATCTGGACATATGGCAATATCTCCTCCTTTTGTGGGGAATGTAGCGAGCAAGTTATTCTCTTTCTCGAAAATCTACAAAATTTATAATCAATTGCCAAAGGGGCTTAGAGAAATGCCTCCATCTAAGATGTCTATTAAATCTATATTTACTGAACTTGAAAAGTCTGCAATCCTGCTGATATCTTTTATTTTTTTGATTATGATAATACTTTCTCATGGTTGAATAAGAGACAAGGATAATTGTTATCGGAAACAGATTTTATTGAGATTTTATTTCCAAGTTTTGTATTATTATAATTGAAATGTTATGCACTAGATCTTCAAATTAGTTAACATTACATACAATCAATTGCTAGTCATGGTTCTCAATTTTTGCATAATGTTACACTCGAATTATACCTTAATTGTTCCTAATTTGGTGATGTATATATTATTCTTTTCAGTCGAATTTTCTGATATTGACATATTGTATTGTACAACTAGTGAGATATACCTATCTACACGAGATGAATTGCACAAATATTGTGATGTGATAATTATTTTAATATATATTGTACAATTTCCAATTTTATTATTTGATGGAATATGTGTGGTTTGAATCCAAATAAAGATATTCTATTCTATTCTATTCTAAATGTATAGAGGATTTCACTGATAAGGCTAGGAATAAAGAAATTCAAAAGGTTAAAAAGAGGCATGATAAGAAACTTGTAAACCTGGGAATATATAGGCCTGGAAGAAATATTCCAAACGAGTCTTTTGTGTCGAAACGGGTAATAAACTTATTATCTATGGATCTCAAAGATAATGAAAAGAGAATACTCAACCTGGGACTGAACACAGCTGTTCCTATTGAATACATACCTAAGAATGAAATTATTACCGAGACAGTTAAAATCGCACAATTCCTCCCAGGAAAAGAGGAAACTAAATTTGAATTGGATGTTGCAAGATTAGTATTAGAACATAAGGAGGATAAATGCAAAAAGAATTATGACTTGAAAAGATTAAGATCGGAGCTGTTATCTAATAAGGTGTTATGCCTTAAAGCAGATAAAGGTGGAGCAACAGTACTAATAAACCAGAGGGATTATGAGGATAAGATGTACGCACAATTAAATAATAAAGAAGTTTACCATAAAATAAATAAGGACCCAACGGACAAATTACAAGGTGAGGTTAAAGATTTAATTAATCAAATGATCGGATCTGGGGAATTGGATTCAGTACTTGGTAAATCATTAATACAAAGAGATTCACTCTCTCCCAGAGTGTATGGTCTAGTAAAAAATTCATAAAAAAGATAATCCACTTAGGTTAATTGTCAATGTCCAGAATTCTCCAACTTATAAAATGTCCAAATTTCTGTGCCATAGAATAAGAAAATACACCTATTTTCTAGATTATACATTAAAGAATACTTATCACTTTACTGATATTATTAGTAAATATAAATTATTAGAGAATGATAAACTGGCAAGCCTGGATGTGGTATCTATGTATACGAACATTCCAGTACAGGTTGCATTAGAGTGTGTCCAACGTTGCCTAACTGAATACCCTGAAATACTAGAAGGGAGTAAAATGATGTTAAGTAGTATTATGGAAATGTTAAAAATTTGTATGTCCTCTACATACTTTATATTTAGAAATGAATTCTACCTTCAAGTTAAAGGTGTTCCTATGGGACAACCATTATCAGTCCCAGTCGCTAATATTTATATGCATTATTTAGAAAAAAATCTCCTACTTAGATCTCCCCTCAAACCATACTTATATTTAAGATTCCTAGATGATATCTTCCTAATTTGGAATCATGGGGACAATGAGTTGGAGAATTTCCTGCATTTAGCTAATCAACTGGGAGAGGTAAAACTCACATTGGAAAAAGAAAACAAAGAAGAATTATCGTTTATAGATGTAAAATTAAAACGAATGGGTCAGACATTAGAGAAAGATATTTATAGGAAGGATACTTATTCTGGTATCCTCCTGGATTATTGCTCTAACCACCCGTTTGGGATGAAAATAGGCATTCTAAAATCTATGATAATAAGAAGTCTTAAAATAGTGGATTTAAAATATAGGGACAAAGAACTAATGAAATTGAAAGAAATATTCAGGATAAATGGTTATCCAGAAAAATTAACTGAGAAAATCATAAAGGAGACATTATTGCGATTTAAGAAAAGAATAACACAGGAGAAACGGACAGGAGATTTAGATAATCAGAATGAAGATAAGCACAGAACTCTGGTTCTACCAGACTCCAAATTAAGTAGAAAGATTAGGATATTAGCAACAAAATACAGCATAAGAACAGTGTTAAGACAAACAGTTACAATAGGCAATAAGTTACCGAATCAAAAAGAAAAAATAGAACCTCTTAACACATCAGGGGTTTATGAGATACCTTGTAAAGATTGCAATCTTAGGTATATAGGTGAAACCATGCGTCCAATAAAGATACGTAGAGGTGAACATAAGACTGCATGCAAATACAGACATAGTAATAGATCGGATCTAGCCAGACATTCAATGGAGTCAGGTCATCAAATAAACTGGGACGGCTGTAAACGGATTGCACTATGTAACCGAAATAGATTAACCAGGTTGATTAGAGAATCAATTGAAATAAAATCAGGAATGAACGTCATGAATATGACATGTGTAGAAAAATCATTAGGCCCAATATTCAATGAAGCCTCCTCTAATGGAAAGAAACGTAGATTAGAGGAATCAGAGCTAACAATAAATATAAATAAGAGACCACGACTATAAAAGGGGAGAAAACAGAACGAATTAGAGGGAGTTAGAGGTCGGTAATATGGCTATAGTTATATATGTATATATATGATGAACAATTCAATTTATATAAGATGTGAGAGAATTTCACGTTGTTGCTTATATATTTATCTAAATATATTTAACAAATATGGGCATCTATATTTCGCAAATACATATATATGGATGATTCTAAATATTCATATAAGATGTGAGGTGAACTCACATGGTTGCTTAAATGCTTATTTAGATATTCACAATATATATGTAGAAGAATATTTAGATTTTATATATAAGGTGGGAAAAGCTCACATGGTTGCTTATGTGAATTGAGATAGGCATTATGTATATATATATATATATATATATATACATATATATATGAGGTGTAGACGGGAAGATATATATGCTTTTGATATTTATATATACATATAAATTGTAAATGGTTGAACTTCAAAGAACCTATTTCAACTGCTTATAGATACATATCTCTACATATATATATATATATATATATATATAGAAGTATATAGATAGACAATAAAATAGATATATAAAAGTGTATTACTGATATAATTTATCCGTTGCGGGACTCACAGTGTTGCTTGTATGAGATTCATATTATATATATGGTGTATACACGATTAATATATAGATATTTATAAAAGATGTGGGATGAACCCACATAGTTGCTTATATGCTTATCTATATATATATATACATAGATAGCGTGTGGACATATGTGTAAATGGATATTTTATAAGATGTGGGTACAAATATATAAGTAAAAATAAAATTAAAATATAAAAGATTGCTGATATATATATATATATATATATATATGTATTCGTATATATATAGTGTATACACGTAGGTATAGTTATATTTAGATATATAGATATTTATAAAGATATGGGAGTAACCCACATAGTTGCTTATATGTTTATCTATATATATAGATATATACGATATTTTAATAGAGAAACTAATTCATATAGGATCTGAGTATAAATGTGTACTGAGCGGAAAAACGATTTAGTTAGTGTAACTTCCGTATTCGGTCTTGTCAAAATGATAGAATAATACTCTATAGAGTTTCAATAGTTTTTTTTATCTCTCTGTATATAACCGATTGCAAGCTGGATGAAATTAGGTGAACTGGGGGGCAGGTGAGGATTACAGCAATATAGAATTCAAAATTTGTGGATCTTACTATGCGTCCGGTACAGCAATTAAAATATAGACATCATTGATAGGCATGTATGTCAATCCATTAGGTGTGCTTATAGTTAAAATACACATGTTTATAGGTAGATGTGTGCGCATAGGGGGACAGGGATAAGTTTTTGTATACATTTGAGTATTAGAGACTAGGTATGAAGACCGGATATTAGGAAGACAATTAAAATATATATTAATATATCTGTCTTGAATGAGGATACCACATTTGCCACAAGTTGTGTTTTACTCCTGTGCGTATTGTGTCAACACTGAAGATGAGACTGGAAATAACGTCTCGAAATATATGTCAAAGATCAATGGCGGATCTTGATCCTAAAGCGCTTTCAGACAATCAGCTAATTGAAGGCTTAAAGGAGAAGGGACAAGTGAGAACCCATCAACTGAGGCCAAAAATAACATCATCTGAAAAGACAAAATGTTCAAGATTTTGCCGACCTATGAGTGCTAACAATTGTCCCGCACAAGAAAAATGCGGTCAAATCCGAAAAGTGTTTAATTTAGTTTATGTTTGATTCAGCCTGTCAATTTGTACCATATTCCCAAGAAACTCCATGAAATGTGGAGCCGGCTTATCCTCCAAAAGAAGTCAGCCGCAGTAAAGTAAAGTAAAGTAAGTATAATATGTATGTATGTTTGTATGTATGTATGTATGTATGTATGTATGTATGTATGTATGTATGAATACTAATTTAGTTTAGATAAATGGGCATTCATTTACATACAATTATTTGTATGATTTGGTTAACTTAGCAACGTGCATATTACCAGTTTCTGTTATACCTCTTGTTTGTCCTTACTATCTCTTCCTCTCTCTCTTTATGTAGTCTTCACCTAAGCGTCGCTTTGTCCTTCACTCTCTTTCTATCGATGTAACTGGCTGTCTTTGGTTTATCCTTTGGATCATATTTGAACTAATTGTTACTAGGTGCGCAATAGTCCTACGCAATTGCATATATAATAGTTCCCCGCCAAATAAAGACAGTATCTGACAGTTAAGTTTGTTGGTTTTCTCAGTACTGTATTTTAACTTTAATTAACATTACATCGATACTTTCTCTCTCCTCTCCAACATTCAGCGCATTGGGCATATTAAGTATACCGGGAATTTGTGATAGCTACAATTATACTGAGATAAAGGTTACCATTTGCAGTATATAAAGTATAAATAAATGATATATATATATATATATATATATATATATATATATATATATATATATATATATATATATATAAGGCACGCTCAGTGGTTAGAGCACAATATTTCGAAGCAGACGTGCCCAGGTTGGAGCTCCGTCCACGACAAATTCTGGCATGTACGTGATGAATTCTCAAATAAGGACGAAAACGGTCTACTGGATAAATTGCCTTTTCTACACTATATGATTCTTAGTTTATACTGACATATGTAATTAATTAACGGGTAAGGTGCTTACATCAAAATCGCAATCTTGATTATAATAATTGTTGCCACCGCTCGCGCAACCAATGTTCGTTTATTTATAAATATGGTACGCTTATCACTCACGGCTGACAACAAGCTGCTCACATGTGTTGATTTACGTCATGATTTACTGAACAGAATTCCAAGTAGTAAGTGATAAAGTAGAGTATAAAAACACAGTGTTTTAGAAATTGAGAATCATTCCATAAGACAAGGCACCTTCACATGGGCAAACCAACATATTGTGAAATGAGCTCAATTGAAAGAGGTGGCCCGTAGCCATAGAAATTCCGGCCTGACGACAGGCGGGCAGAAGCTACTCAGTCCGGGATGAATAGCATGAACCTTGGCGGTTCTAAAGGAACAGACATCATCCCCTTCATGCGAAGCCTAGAGTTTGGTCTAATTGCGCAGTAACTTTTGTTGTTAAATGTGATTGTCGGGTTGAGAGCAAGCTTGCCAGACGCGAAAGGCTACTTTCGGCTACAATCACTAAACAACTATATATATATATATATATATATATATATATATATATATATATATCTCTATATATATAGTTGTTGAGTGGTGAGGGGACACCACTTGTACCAAATTCCCAAGAAACTCCATGAAATCAATGGAGCCGGCTTATCCTCCAAAAGGAGTCAGCCGCAGTAAAGTAAAAGTAAGTATAGTTGTTGAGTCATTGTTTTCATGTGCTGATGCATATGCGCACATAGTGTTTAGTTACTGAGACCAATTTTTTGTTTAAAACCATTAGTGAGTCAAAGAAACTAAAATATAAAATTAAGTGTTTCAAAACGGGGGGTTACCTTCGGAAAATTTGCAGGGTGGCTCAGTGGTAAGAGCACCACATTCTGAAGAAAACATGGCCAAGTTCAAGCCCTATCCGCGGCAAATACTGGAAGTACGTGATGAATTTCCAATAAAGTCGAAACCGGTCTACTGGATATATTTAATTTTCTACACTAGAAAATACTTAGTTTATACTGAGAAATGAATGTACATAATGGATCAAGTTCTTATATCAAGATCGCAACCTTGATTAAAGTAACATTTTAATTTGTTCCAATCTGCATACATGTTCATACCTCGGACTCACTGCCATCTGTTACATTGGTACATTCTGGTTATGCCCCGGAGAGTGAAAAATTCTATTGAAGCTAACTATGGCAGTACATTTTAGTGTCGAATATCTGGAATTAAAATTGAATTCGATATCAAATCTAATGACTCAGAATGTTATCACAAAAATACTGCATCAAATAGGGCGCTAGATAATTACAATATTGAATACGATGAAATAGTCAAGTTGGTGTATTGAATATTCTAAAAACTCATTATAATTGCACGCCATCGGCTCGATTTGTAATCAACCAAAAACTCGCAGCACAGTATATATCTGTGCTGTTTTCACAAGTTATTGCGCTGCAAAAAACAAATTAACACTTTTTGCTGATGAAGCCATCTGAACTGTCTTGATATCTAAAAGATGTTGGCCTGTATATCAATTCATTTTCTATATCGTTTCAGAACAACATTTATTCTCCTTCTAGTGAAGATGTGATAAATAATGTGATAATTACTCAGTCCGTTTTTAGTTCTGGCCTCACATGACATCGAATTAAGTGTTTCTGGATAAGAAAGAACCCATGGTTAGGAAGATGGATAGTCTCTCAAACTGAAACATTACATAATGATTTTTGGCCTCGATTGATGGGTTCTCACATGTCCCTTCTTTTTTAAGCCTTCCTTCTGCTGATTGTCTGAAAATGACGTTGGAACAAGATTTTCCATTGATCTTTTGCCTATATTTCGAGACATCATTTCCAGTCCCATCTTCAGAGTTGACACAATACGCACAGCAGTAAAGCACAATTTGTGGCAAATGTGGTATCCTCATTCAAGACAGATATATTTATATTTATTTTAATTCAAAAAGTATTTTTTTAATAGTCTTCCTAATATCCGGTCTTCATACCCCGTCTCTAATACTCATATGTATACAAAAACATATCCCTGTCCCCCTCCGCGCACACAACTACCTATAAACATGTGTATTTTACTAAAGTGACATTCATTGAATAACTATAAGCACACTTAATGGATTGACATACACGCCTATCACAGATATCTATTTTAATTGCTGTTCCAGACGCATAGAAAGATCAACAAAATTTTGATTTCAATATTGCAGTAATCCTCAATGCCCCCAATTTACCTAATCCAATCTTGCTTGCAATCGGTTATTGACAGAGAGAGAGAGAGGTTAAAAAACCGTTTAAAGTATATATAGTACTATTCTACCGATTTGAAAAGACCGAATACGGAGTCCACATTAACGAAATCGTCTCTCAACCAAATACACATTAATACCCATATCATATATAAATTAGTGTCTCCATTAAAATATCCGTGTCAAAATCATGTATACACCTATGTAATAAATTTTATATTTATTCTATATTTATTTAGATTTTTTTATAATTATATATATACATATATACTCACTTCTTATAAAACATCCATTGATATATAAATCCACACCCTATATATTATTTATATATAGATAAGCATATAAGCAACCATGTGGGTTCTTCACACATCTTTTATAAATATCTATATATCCATCATATATATATACGTGTATACACCATATACATAATATGAATATCATACAAGCAACACTGTGAGTCCCTCAACGGATAAATTATATCAGTCAAAACGCTTTTGATAATATTTTATATCTATTTTTATGTCTATCTATATACATATATATCTAATATAGTCAAAATATTTATGCTGACTAGTTCAATAAAACCTAGCTGGCAACTTTCAGCTATTGAGTTATTTTAATCACACTAAATAAGACATCACTTACGCAGTTTCGCTCGATAAGCAATTGCATGTAATGAATAGAGCTAATAAATAATTTGGGCATTTATTGTTAAAAGAGCACGATGTGAAGGCTTACTAATTAACTTCTGAGCTTCGTTCAATCGGCAAAGGCGTGTATCTCACAGTCTAAACATTTATCTATTGTAGACTGGTCTCATAAATGTAAATTCGCATAGGATAAAGGCGGTCAGAGTTATCCAGATTTACGCTTAAATAATGCAAAATTGAACCAATTTTATCAATTACTACTTTCATAAAATAAACAGTTTATCCTGTGTAACAGTTAAATTCTATTGGTTTCGGAGAACTAATATATATGCAAGTATGTATTAGGTGTTGCGAACCTAATAACAAATTAACCGCAACAGAGAAACTGGGCTAATTAGTCTATTAAAATAAAATTGGGCCATGGTTTAATGAATGTAATATCGGTAGGAAAACCATTAGGTTAAATATTTATTGAAGCTTTTGTAGTATAAGAAAACGGGAATCGAATTAAACAGGTGTAATCATAAACCTGGAAACTGATTGAGAATGACTTAGAACGAAAAATCCGAGTGGTGAGGGGACACCACTTGTACCAAATTCCCAAGAAACACCATGAAATGTCACAAATACCGCTCATGCTACGGCGTCCCCGGCAAGCGACGCGCTCTATATCAGCGCGAAAACACCTATTTATTTCGGGTGTTGGAATGTTCGATGTTCCGAAATGGCTGCCAACCGCCCGGCATGGAGAGGTATAATCCGGGATTTCTATGGAGCCGGCTTATCCTCCAAAAGGAGTCAGCCGCAGTAAAGTAAAGTAAGTAAGTATATATATCTAAACCTATATATATGTGTGTGTGTGCGTGAAAATATATGTATCTATAAAATATTGGTAAAAGAACAATGGAAAATCTTTAAACGAACATTGTTTGCGCGGGTGGTGATAACAATTATTATAATCAAGGTTGCGGTCTTGATATTAGCACCTGAACCATTAATTACTTACATATGTTAGTATAAACCAAGAATTGTATAGTGTAGAAAAGGAAATTCATACAGTAGAACGGTTTCGTCCATATTGGGAACTCATCATGTACTGGCCAGAATTTTCCGCGGACAGGACTCGAACCTGGGCATGTCTGCTTCGGAATCTGGTGCTCTTACCACTGAGCCATCCTGCCGCACACCACACTGCACACAATTTTCAGTTATATACTAATTAGTTAGTATTACTAGGAGATTTTACCGTCCAACAGTCAAACATGATGGATAAAGGGCTTGGTGCCGGTTCCTAATGATGAGCAACCAATAAGCACGATGCGTAAGCGTAAATGAGATTATACTTCTTGTTAAATTTGACTTCTGTTATATACATCTGGTCTTATTTGAAATAATTTGTTATTAGTTACGCAATATCAATTACATATTTGAATGCATATTAGCATTCATGTAAAACACATTTTAAACATTACCTCCGAGACTGACGGATTGCTGGATAATATTTCCCATATTGATCTGTTTTCTTGCGCTAGGCAGTCCTTAACAACTCCAGTACTGAACAAAAATACGATAATCGAAATACAGTAGCACACATACATCGCTAATGCAGATGCCATCTTATGAATGATAACTTTGCTAAAAAGACGCGCAATAAGTCGAACAAGTTAAGTTGGTAAATCTGACCTGCTGTGGAGAAAGATATTTCCTCTGGCAAAAATAGGTAATTATTTAACATTTTCAGGACAATATTTACAAATTTTGTTATTAAAAATACATCGTACTAAGCAACGAAATTTATTTAAACTAAGGCATCCAAGTTATTGCAGTAAACAATTAACTACAATTCTTTAAATCAAGTTTGCGAGCTTGATGTAAACACCAATCCCATCGTATTTAACCAGATTTTGAACAACATAACAAAACTACTGCCAGCCGCAACGCACTGACGCACTTCGACCTTCCTTGCTCATCATCAGAGTAAGACGGCAAGCTGGCTATCGAGGATCAAACCGCATTGAATATATATGGAAAGCAAATTTAGATATGCGGCTCTAACCTCGGGCAGTCTCGCATATATTGAACTTGACATGAAATGTCGGCTGCACAATTTCTATGCAGTCACGAACATAAACTGTTTGTAGCTTTCGCCACATATACATATATAGGCAGTACAATTTAACAATAATTGTTTGCGCGTGTGGTGTTAACAATTCTTTAAATCAATTGTGCGTGCTTGAAGTAAACACCAATCCCATTGTATTTAACCAGTGGTGTTTACTTCAAGCTCGCAAACTTGATTTAAAGAATTGTTACCACAACCCGCGCAAACAATTATTGTTAAATTGTATTGCCTATATATGTATATGTAGCGACAGCTACAACAGTTTATGTTCGTGACTGCATAGAAATTGTGCAGCCCACATTTCCAGTCAAGTTCAATGTATGCAAGACTGGTAGAGGTGAGAGCCGCATATCTAAATTTGATTTCCATGTATATTCAATGCGGTATGATCCACGATAGTCAGTTTGCCGTCGTACTCTCTGATGATGATCATGGAAGGTCGAAACGCGTCAGTGTGCTGCGGCTGGCGGTAGTTTTGTTATGTTGTTCGACTACTGGTTAAATACAATGGGATTGGTGTTTACTTCAAGCTCACAAACTTGATTTAAAGCATGATCGGATTATCCTGTTTTTTTTAGAAAACTGAGATAGGATGTTTGCGAAATGATGTTGATCGTGTCTGATGTTGTCCATGAAGTTAGTTTTACACAGATAACTTTGTGAAATATGTAATAAATACAAAAATTGTATATTCAAGTAGAAAACGCGAAAATATGGCGAAAACGTACACTTCCATTATAATGCCACGGTAATTGACAGCCTATACAAAATGATTACGTATTGAAGAGAGAAATATAAACTGTCCTCTCGCATAATTTATTTTCCATGGCCTACATTTTCACTGTATGCTTTTATAGTTTTCATATTGTTTGCAAGTACTCTTGTTTACTGAAAGGAAAATTAAATATGTAGCTCTCTCCTGTTGTGGCTTCGCATACATTGAAATTGACCATAAATATATGTCACATGTATATAAATTATGCAATTGAACGAACGTTGATTGCACGGTTGTTCATACAAATTATTTGAATCACACTGTTGCTCATATTTATTTATACAGATGCATAGTTGTGTATGAGTTTTACACGTATATATGTGCTATCGATAAATTTATATAAGGTCTGTTAAGGAAACGTTTCAAAAAATACGACACACCCATAAATTACGAACGCAATTACAGTGAAAGCGATGAAACACCAAATGACAATACGCAAAAGGAGTGTTCTAAATTGCGCAAAACATAGACTGAAATGACGAAGAGGGGATTGGTTACGACCAAAGTACAGTTGGGATTGGATAATCGAAAATATTAACAAATCCATAAATATGGATTTATATACTGGTAGAAAGAAGATTTATTAATAAATGTTATTCCATGGAATAAAAGCTGTGTCTCATATTTTAAAGAAGGGCGAAACTGGTAACGATAAATTTATTGACGTACCGTGGTCACCCGATTCCACGAAAGACTCTTTATGCATATATATATATATATATATATATATATATATATATATATATATATATATATATATATATATATATAATGGTTTATTTCGGATATATGCACACATAGTTTGCTCGCATACATCGTAAACAGAATAGGAATAGAATGGAATATCTTTATTTGGATTCAAACCACACATGTTCCATCAAATAATAAATCGTAAAATGTCGAATACAAAAAAAAGATATCACATCACATAAAAATGTGCAATTAGTCTCATGTAGATAAGTAAATCTCACTAGTTGTACTGTACAATATATCAATATCAGAAAGTTCGGCGGTAAAGGATAATAGATTCATAATCAATAATAGGAAAAATTAAAGTATAATTCGAGTGTAACATTATGCAACATCAATGAGAACCATGACTAGTAATTGATTGTATGTATTGTTGACTAACATGATGAAATAATGCATAACATTTCAATTTTAATAATATAACTTGAAAATAAAAATCTCAAGAAATTCTGTTTCCCATAACAATTAGAATTATTCTTTTCTTTTATTCATCATCATCATCATCATCATCATCATCATCATCATCATCATCATCATCATCATCATCATCATCATCATCATGTCCAGCCACACAAAAGTCAAGTGACTAATGTTTCACTGCCATATAACCATAAGGAGTGAAAAAAAGTATATAAGTGAATTTAGACAAATTATTATTGAGATTTACGAGAGAGAGAGGGGTAGAGAGAGAAGGAATACCTTGCTACTATGAATAAATTTATCAGGATAACTCACAGAAATGAGGCAAACTAAACCTCGCTACAACATCATTATGGCCAAGTTAGCATTCGGGCAAGGCGACATCAGCAATACAGCTTCCTTGCGGATTTCACTGTATCACGTCATAAACAAACCAAACCTCGCAGCTAACTTTGCCCTACCAAGAAAATAGAGTTACGAAGATGATTCTACTAGACATCTGCAACAAGATCGACACTGAGCTCGATTCGATTCCATATCGCTAAGGGTTTCTAACCAAGAACTGTAATGCGCACGAGGACCCCATCCCGGCAGACGAGTGGGTCCTATACTACCCAATTTGGATGTAAGTGACTTTAATTGTTTCTGCCATGTCAAAATCTGCCCACCTTGTTTCTTACGCCAATTTGGTGCTGGATGAGAGAACAGAGCTCTATTGGGCAATCGAAATGAGGGCATACGCAAAACGTGACCGAGCCAACGAAGTTGATGGAGCCTTATTTGTTTTTCTAATGACGAGAACTTATTGTCAGATCAAAAATACGTCTACGGATGTCAACGTTAGTTATTCGTTGTTGTTAACCAACATGCCTGTTCTTCTCTTGTATGTGATTCACGTGAAGCGCTAAGACGACGTAGGATAATCGAAGCAAATAACCTTGATACGACCGGAGTCAAACTTATACCACGTTGGTTATCGCATGAATTACGATTGCCTTTTTTGAAGATGGGAATGATGGTCGACTTATTCCAGTCAAGTGGTACGGTTTCCTCATTCCATATAGTATGAAAACGTTTGGTCAACGCTCCTGAAATTATATCGCCACCATTCTTAAACAATTCGGAAGTAAATCATCGGGGCCTGCGGCTTTGCGGCGCTTAACAGATAGGATTGCATCGCGTAATTCTAACTCGGATGGTTCTCCGGGCCTAACACTCCACACTGTTGACGGGAGTCGGAACTGACGCGGGTGGCCAAGAAAATTGATCTCTAAAGTGTTCAGCCCACCTGTCAACCATGAGAAAGTATTATCATAATCAAAATAAAAAATATCAGCAGGATTGTAGAATTTTTCTAGTTCAGTAGATAAAAATTTAAAAGACATCTTAGATGGAGGCGTTTCTCTAAGCCCCTTTGGCAATTGATTATAAATTTTGTAGATTTTCGAAAAAGAGAATAACTTGCTCGCAACATTCCCCACCAAAGGAGGAGATATTGCCAAATGTCCAGATCTAGTTCCAACTTCATGACTCTTTCTTATTGGATTCATATAGGCACCAGTCCACTGGTTCAAATGGAAAACTTTTATGCAATAGCACATCCTCCGAAACCATAAAATTTGCAGTGATACAAACTGAAATCTACTGGCACATATAGTGCAGGAGATAGGACTAATTTGTTTCACAACTTTTCTTTGTACAGCTTCTAACTTATTGGACAGACACTTTTGTAATGTATTCCAAGTAGCTGCAGTGTATTCTAGTATCGGTCTAACCCATATTATATACATTTTAAGTTTTATGTCATTCGATAAGATATTTGGATTTATTAGTGCCCATCTTTTCTTGGCACTGCCTACTATCCTTTAAATATGTCTTTCAGCAGAAGATATACATTGAATAGTTATGCCTAAATCCTTTATTTCTTGCATAAGTTTAATCTCAAACACATCATTAATCACAGCATCATGAAAATAAACATAATTAAAGTCTGTTCTGTTACCTATTTTTAAAGCTCTCGTCTTTTTACTGTTTATTCTCAGCCCTAGTGTTATCAAATATCTACTTAAATCATACAAATCTAGTGTCACATTATTTGTCGAGAATTCGACATGTTTTGGATCAATTGGAAAGATTATTTTTAAATCATCAGCTAATTTGCAAATTCGGCCGTTGAAGATCTTAGTTTCCAAATGTGCAAATATGATTTTAAATAAAATTGACCCCAAACTTTATCCCTGTGGAATTTCACTTGTTACTCTTTTCGATTTTGATATCAAATCGTTTACTTGAATACTCATACTTCGATTAGATAAATAGAATTTAAGCAATCTAAAAATATTCGGATCAATATTCAATAAACTAATCGCATTCAAAATAGCATCAAAAGATATAGAGTCAAAAGCTTTTGAGATATCTATAAATACAATTAATGCACCTAACTTATTCTCATCTAATGTAATTACATCTTTCCACATAGAAAGCATATTAGCAGTTGTCGATCTATCTTTCATAAAGCCATATTGACATATATCAAAATCAGCCGGCAACATACGTTCTAAATGATCTAGTATCAATCGTTCTAATATCTCCAAAATCGAAGGGATAATAGAGATTAATCTATAATCACTGGCGCACGTTGGCTTACTTACTTTTGGCAACGACTTAGCTACTATCGTTAGTATATCGATTGGTAATTTCCCATTCTTAAAAATTCTATTTATAAAGTTGCAGAGAGCATTCATAAAAGTTAAGGGTAATTGAAACAGGTTATCAATCGAAATACCAAGGTGATCTTTTTGTTTTTTGATTTTATTTTTAACATTAATTTTATCAATTCATCACTGTCAATAACAAGTCCTGGTTCCTGGTCTCTCGAAGGATCAGGTAGTTCCATGAAATTTCTTTCATTCTGTGGATTACATCAAATTGCCAAATACTTCCTCCAAATCACAGAGAAATTCATACTCGGTTTTATCCACAGGTAATATAAGCTTTTATGACTAGAAATATAGGTTACACAATACATAGACAGTCACCAACCTTACGCCACATGTATATAAATTATGTAATTGAACCAAATTCGATTGTACCTGTGGTCATAAAAATTATTTTAATTACACTGTCGCTTATATTTACCTATGCAGATACGTAGTTTTATATGAGTTGTACATGTATATGTGCTTTTGATAAATTTATATAAGGTGTATTATAGATACTATATATATATATATATATATATATATATATATATATAATATGTATATATGTTTGTATATTATGTATGAATGTATGTATGTATGTATGTATGTTTGTATGTATGTATGTATGTATGTATGTATGTATGTATGTATATATGTATAATTATTTAGTTTAGATAAATGGGCGTATATTACGTACAATTATTTTTATGATTTGGTTAACTTAGCAACGTGCATATTATCAGTTTCTGTTAGACCTCTAGTTTGTCCTTACTATCTCTTCCTCTCTCTCTTTATGTAGTCTTAACCTAAGCGTCGCTTTGGCCTTCACTCTCTTTCTATCGATGTAACTGGCTGTCTTTGGTTTATCCTTCGGATCATATTTGAACTAATTGTTACTAGGTGCGCAATAACTCCTACGCAATTGCATATATAATAGTTCCCCGCCAAATAAAGACAGTATCTGACAGTTAAGTTTGTTGGTTTTTTCAGTACTGAATTTTAACTTTAATTAACATTACATCAATACTTTCTCTATCCTCTCCAACATTCAGCGCATGGGGCAGATTAAGTATACCGGGAATTTGTGATTGCTGTAATTATACTGAGACAAAGGTTGCCATTTACAGTATATACAGTATAAATAAAATAAATAAATTATATATATATATATATATATATATATATATATATAAGGTACGCTCAGTGCTTAGAGCACCATATTTCGAAGCAGACGTGCCCAGGTTGGAGTTCTGTCCACGACAAATTCTGGCATGTACGTGATGAATTCTCAAATAAGGACGAAAACGGTCTACTGGATAAATTTTAAAAGATGTATTATTTTGTTTCTCAGTGCTGTCCTTTTCGTTTCGGATTTGACCGCATTTTTCTTGTGCGGGACAATTGTTAGCACTCATAGGTCGGCAAAATCTTGAACCTTTTATCTTTTCAGATGATGTAATTTTTGGCCTCAGTTGATGGGTTCTCACTTGTCCCTTCTCCTTTAAGCCTTCAATTAGCTGATTGTCTGAAAGCGCTTTAGGATCAATGGCGGATCTTGATCCTAAAGCGCTTTCAGAAAATCAGCTAATTGAAGGCTTAAAGGAGAAGGGACAAGTGAGAACCCATCAACTGAGGCCAAAAATTACATCATCTGAAAAGATACTGGATAAATTGCCTCTTCTACACTATATGATTCTTAGTTTATACTGACATATTTAATTAATTAACGGGTAAGGTGCTTACATCAAAATCGCAATCTTGATTATAATAATTGTTACCACCGCTCGCGCAACCAATGTTCGTTTATTTATAAATATGGTACGCTAATCACTCACGGCTGATAACAAGCTGCCCACCTGTGTTGATTTACGTTATGATTTACTGAACAGAATTCCAAGTAGTAAGTGATAAAGTAAGTATAAAAATACGGTGTTTCAGAAATTGAGAACCATTCTATGAGACAAGGCACCTTCACATTGGCAAACCAACATATTGTGAAATGAGCTCAATTGGATGAGGTGACCCATTGCCATAGAAATTCCGGCCTGACGACAGACGGGGAGAAGTTACTCAGTCCGGGATTGGTAGCATGAACCTTGGCGGTTCTAAATGGGCAGTCATCATCCCGATTCATGTGAAGCCTCGAGTTTGGTCTAATTGCGCAGTAACTTTTGTTGTTAAATGTGATTGACAGATTGAGAGCAAGCTTGCCAGACGCGAAAGGCTACTTTCGGCTACAATCACTAAACAACTATATATATATATATATATATATATATATATATATATATATATATTCTATATATATAGTTGTTGAGTGGTGAGGGGACACCACTTGTACCAAATTCCCAAGAAACTCCATGAGATCAATGGAGCCGGCTTATCCTCCAAAAGGAGTCAGCCGCAGTAAAGTAAAAGTAAGTATAGTTGTTGAGTCATTGTTTTCATGTGTTCAATGCACATGCGCATATAGTGTTTAGTTACTAAGACCAATTATTTGGTTAAAAACATTAGTGAGTAAAAAAACTAAAATATAAAAAAGAACTGTTTAAGAACAAGTTTACCTCCGCAAAATTTGCAGTGTGGCTCAGTGGTTCGAGCAAGAGATTCTGAAGAAGACATGGCCAAGTTTAAGCCCTGTCCGCGGCAAAGTTTCAAATAAAGACGAAACCGGTCTACTGGATAGATTTAATTTTCTTCACTAGAAAATACTTAGTTTATACTGAGAAATGAATGTACATAATGGATCAAGTTCTTATATCAAGATCGCAACCTTGATTAAAGTAACATTTTAATTTGTTCCAATCTGCATACATGTTCATACCTCGGACTCACTGCCATCTGTTACATTGGTACATTCTGGTTATGCCCCGGAGAGTGAAAAATTCTATTGAAGCTAACTATGGCAGTACATTTTAGTGTCGAATATCTGGAATTAAAATTGAATTCGATATCAAATCTAATGACTCAGAATGTTATCACAAAAATACTGCATCAAATAGGGCGCTAGATAATTACAATATAGAATACGATGAAATAGTCAAGTTGGTGTATTGAATATTCTAAAAACTCATTATAATTGCACGCCATAGGCTCGAATTGTAATCAACCAAAAACTCGCAGCACAGTATATATCTGTGCTGTTTTCACAAGTTATTGCGCTGCTATAAACAAATTAACAATTTTTGCTGATGAAGCCATCTGAACTGTCTTGATATCTAAAAGATGTTGGCCTGTATATCAATTCATTTTCTATATCGTTTCAGAACAACATTTATTCTCCTTCTAGTGAAGATGTGATAAATAATGTGATAATTACTCAGTCCGTTTTTAGTTCTGGCCTCACATGACATCGAATTAAGTGTTTCTGGATAAGAAAGAACCCATGGTTAGGAAGATGGATAGTCTCTCAAACTGAAACATTACATAATGATTTTTGGCCTCGATTGATGGGTTCTCACTTGTCCCTTCTTTTTTAAGCCTTCCATCAGCTGATTGTCTGAAAATGACGTTGGAACAAGATTTTCCATTGATCTTTTACCTATATTTCGAGACATCATTTCCAGTCCCATCTTCAGAGTTGACACAATACGCACAGCAGTAAAGCACAATTTGTGGCAAATGTGGTATCCTCATTCAAGACAGATATATTTATATTTATTTTAATTCAAAAAGTATTTTTTTAATAGTCTTCCTAATATCCGGTCTTCATACCCCGTCTCTAATACTCATATGTATACAAAAACATATCCCTGTCCCCCTCCGCGCACACAACTACCTATAAACATGTGTATTTTACTAAAGTGACATTCATTGAATAACTATAAGCACACTTAATGGATTGATATACACGCCTATCACAGATATCTATTTTAATTTCTGTTCCGGACGCATAGAAAGATCAACAAAATTTTGATTTCAATATTGCAGTAATCCTCAATGCCCCCAATTTACCTAATCCAATCTTGCTTGCAATTGGTTATTGACAGAGAGAGAGAGAGAGAGAGGTTAAAAAACCGTTTAAAGTATATATAGTACTATTCTACCGATTTGAAAAGACCGAATACGGTGTCTACAATAACGAAATCGCCTCTCAACCAAATACACATTAATACCCATATCATATATAAATTAGTCTCTCCATTAAAATATCCGTGTCAAAATCATGTATACACCTATGTAATAAAATTTATATTTATTCTATATTTATTCAGATTTATTTATAATTATATATATATATATATATATATATATACTCACTTCTTATAAAATCATCCATTTATATATAATACCACACGCTACATATTATGTGTATATAGATAAGCATATAAACAACCATGTGGGTTTTCACACATCTTTTATAAATATCTATATATCCATCATATATATATATATATATATATATATATATATATGAATATATATATATGTATATATACGTGTATACACCAGATGTACAATATGAATATCATACAAGCAACACTGAGAGTCCCTCCACGGATAAATTATATCAGTCAAAACGCTTTTGATAATATTTTTATATCTATTTTTATGTCTATCTATATACATATATATCTAACCCTATATATGTGTGTGTGTGAAAATATATGTATCTATAAAATATTGGTAAAAGAACAATGGAAAATCTTTAAACGAACATTGTTTGAGCGGGTGGTGATAACAATTATTATAATCAAGGTTGCGGTCTTGATATAAGCACCTGAACCATTAATTACTTACATATGTTAGTATAAACCAAGAATTGTATAGTGTAGAAAAGGAAATTCATACAGTAGACCGGTTTCGTCCATATTGGGAACTCATCATGTACTGGCCAGAATTTTCCGCGGACAGGACTCGAACCTGGGCATGTCTCCTTCGGAATCTGGTGCTCTTACCACTGAGCCATCCTGCCGCACACCACACTGCACACAATTTTCAGTTATATACTAAATAGTTAGTATTACTAGGAGATTTTACCGTCCAACAGTCAAATATGATGGATATAGGATGTGGTGCCGGCTCCTAATGATGAGCAACCAATAAGCACGATGCGTAAGCGTAAATGAGATTATACTTCTTGTTAAATTTGACTTCTGTTATATACATCTGGTCTTATTTGAAATAATTTGTTATTAGTTACGCAATATCAATTACATATTTGAATGCATATTAGCTCTTCTTAATAAAAAATATATAACATTAACGGCTTGTCCTTTACTGTACCTACATGAGTGCCTTATTATTTAACATTCAGGTAAAACACATTTTAAACATTACCTCCGAGACTGACGGATTGCTGGATAATATTTCCCATATTGATCTGTTTTCTTGCGCTAGGCAGTCCTTAACAACTCCAGTACTGAACAAAAATACGATAATCGAAATACAGTAGCACACATACATCGCTAATGCAGATGCCATCTTATGAATGATAACTTTGCTAAAAAGACGCGCAATAAGTCGAACAAGTTAAGTTGGTAAATCTGACCTGCTGTGGAGAAAGATATTTCCTCTGGCAAAAATAGGTAATAATTTAACATTTTCAGGACAATATTTACAAATTTTGTTATTAAAAATACAATGTACTAAGCAACGAAATTTATTTAAACAAAGGCATCCAAGTTATTGCAGTAAACAATTAACTACAATTCTTTAAATCAAGTTTGCGAGCTTGAAGTAAACACCAATCCCATTGTATTTAACCAGATTTTGAACAACATAACAAAACTACTGCCAGCCGCAACGCACTGACGCGTTTCGACCTTCCATGATCATCATCAGAGTACGACGGCAAACTGACTATCGAGGATCAAACCGCATTGAATATATATGGAAAGCAAATTTAGATATGCGGCTCTCACCTCTAGCAGTCTCGCATACATTGAACTTGACTGGAAATGTCGGCTGCACAATTTCTATGCGGTCACGAACATTAACTGTTTGCAGCTTTCGCCACATATACATATATAGGCAATACAATTTAACAATAATTGATTGCACGTGGTGGTAACAATTCTTTAAATCAAGTTTGCGAGCTTGAAGTAAACACCAATCCCATTGTATTTAACCAGTGGTGTTTACTTCAAGCTCGCAAACTTGATTTAAAGAATTGTTACCACAACCCGCGCAAACAATTATTGTTAAATTGTATTGCCTATATATGTATATGTAGCGAAAGCTACAACAGTTTATGTTCGTGACTGCATAGACTCTCCAGTCAAGTTCAATGTATGCAAAGACTGCTAGAGGTGAGAGCCGCATATCTAAATTTGATTTCCATATATATTCAATGCGGTTTGATCCTCGATAGTCAGTTTGCCGTCGTACTCTGATGATGATCATGGTAGGTCGAAACGCGTCAGTGATATCGATGAAGGCCAGAGTGTATGGTTTAACTGGAGTAACGGGTGTTCCGGAATTTATTTGGCAATTCTCAATTTGGGTGAACTTTCGTCCATAGAGATTGTACCGTCCTATTATTCCACATTCTTCTACCAAATATATAGTGGTTAAAGGGCGTAATACCGGCTCCTACTGATGAGTCGCCAGTAAGCACGAAACGAATGTGCATGAGATTATACTTTCCGTTCATGCTGCCTTTGGTTTATCCTTCTGGTCACAACTGAACTAATTTGTTACTAGGTTCGCAAAACCTAATACATACTTGCATATATATTAGTTCTTCGCAACAAACAGTATTTAACTTTAATATATTGAATTGAATGATGTCATGCTTACCGCGAAATGTGATAACTGATATCGATGAAGGCCAGAGTGTATGGTTTAACTGGAGTAACAGGTGTTCGGAAATTGTTGTAATTCTCAATTTGGGTGAACTTTAGCATTAGGAGATTGTACCGTCCTATTATTCCACATTCTTCTACCAAATATATAGTGGTTAAAGGGCGTAATACCGGCTCCTACTGATGAGTCGCCAGTAAGCACGAAACGAATGTGCATGAGATTATACTTTCCGTTCATGCTGCCTTTGGTTTATCCTTCTGGTCACAACTGAACTAATTTGTTACTAGGTTCGCAAACCTAATACATACTTGCATATATATTAGTTCTTCGCAACAAACAGTATTTAACTTTAATATATTGAATTGAATGATGTCATGCTTACCGCGAAATGTGATAACTGATATCGATGAAGGCCAGAGTGTATGGTTTAACTGGAGTAACAGGTGTTCGGAATTTGTTGTAATTCTCAATTTGGGTGAACTTTAGCATTAGGGAGATTGTACCGTCCTATTATTCCACATTCTTCTACCGAATATATAGTGGTTAAAGGGCGTAATACCGGCTCCTACTGATGAGTCGCCAGTAAGCACGAAACGAATGTGCATGAGATTATACTTTCCGTTCATGCTGCCTTTGGTTTATCCTTCTGGTCACAACTGAACTAATTTGTTACTAGGTTCGCAAAACCTAATACATACTTGCATATATATTAGTTCTTCGCAACAAACAGTATTTAACTGTAATATATTGAATTGAATGATGTCATGCTTACCGCGAAATGTGATAACTGATATCGATGAAGGCCAGTGTGTATGGTTTAACTGGGTGAACAGGTGTTCGGAATTTGTTGTAATTCTCAATTTGGGTGAATAGGAGATTGTACCGTCCTATTATTCCACATTCTTCTACCAAATATATAGTGGTTAAAGGGCGTAATACCGCCTCCTACTGATGAGTCGCCAGTAAGCACGAAACGAATGTGCATGAGATTATACTTTCCGTTCATGCTGCCTTTGGTTTATCCTTCTGGTCACAACTGAACTAATTTGTTACTAGGTTCGCAAAACCTAATACATACTTACGAACATAAGATGTTTGTAGCTTTCGCCACATATACATATATAGGCAATACAATTTAACAATAACTGTTTTAGCGGGTGATGGTAACAATTCTTTAAAATAATTTAGCGAGCTTCATGTAAACACCAATCCCATCGTATTTAACCAGATTTTGAACAACATAACAAAACTGCTGCCAGCCGCAACGCACTGACGCACTTCGTCCTTCCTTGATCATCATCAGAGTAAGACGGCAAACTTACTATCGATGTTTACTTCAAGCTCGCAAACTTGATTTAAAGAATTGTTACCACCACCCGCGCAAACAATTATTGTTAAATTGTATTGCCTATATATGTATATGTGGCGAAAGCTACAAACAGTTAATGTTCGTGACTGCATAGAAATTGTGCAGCCGACATTTCCAGTCAAGTTCAATGTATGCGAGACTGCTAGAGGTGAGAGCCGCATATCTAAATTTGATTTCCACATATATTCAATGCGGTTTGATCCTCGATAGTCAGTTTGCCGTCGTACTCTGATGATGATCATGGAAGGTCGAATCGCGTCAGTGCGTTGCGGCTGGCGGTAGTTTTGTTATGTTGTTCGACGACTGGTTAAATACAATGGGATTGGTGTTTACTTCAAGCTCGCAAACTTGATTTAAAGTATTGTAACCACCACCCGCGCAAACAATTATTGTTAAATTGACTACAATGTAGAAGTAACGTGTGAAAGTGTAAACAATCATTGATTACGCGGGTGGAGGTATTAATTCTTTAATTCAAGTTTGCTAGCTTAAAATAAACACCAATCCCATTCCTTTAACCGGTCGTCGAACAATATAGCAATACTATTGCCAGTCGCACGCACTGACGCGTTTAGACCTTCCATGATCCCCATCACAGAACGACGGCAAACTGACTAGCGTGGATCAAACCGCAATGCGTATATATGGAAAGAAAAATTGGATATGCCACTGTAGAGGCTCTTTGGTCACTACCATAAGAGAGCCTCTGAGATGCCAAGTCCGATCCAGTCTTAGTGTGCGTATAGGAGTCTGATAAGCTAGTCTTCTCTTGAACTAAATTATCAGCATCCTCAAATTTAATATTAGCCTCCATGTTAATCAAAGATAATGCTAGACCAAATATATATAAAACCTGTTCTCGTTGTAACAGAAATTTATTGTTAAAATCAGAAATGTAATGGAAAACCAGAATGTTGCTGCAATTGACAGAGAAAGTCAAAATACGTCAGGCACACAGTACAGAAAACTCAAAACTGACAAATTAACAAATTTTCAAAGTTTACTTTAACTTCGTAGTTATTTTTTTGCTAAAAATTAATCAATGTTTGCTGAAATATCGTTGCTTGATACTATGCTTGCATAGTAACACAATGTGGAAACAGTGGCCTGACAAAAGTACTAATTTATGTTGGAGGAATTAGCTACCTCTACACCACTCTCACCTCTGGTAATCTCGCATACGTTGGCATAAAATTTGCTTGTCAATTCAATTGCATGAATGATATTGTACCTTGCGCAGCGCTATTGATACTTGATTTCTTTTCCACATTTTGCTTCTGCGGGAAAATTGATATCACTCGTAGTTCGGTAAAATCTTGAATCCTTTACATTTCCACGTGCACAATTGGTGTTTGGCATGGATTGATGGGTTCTCACTTGTCCCTTCACTATGAAGCCGCCCATGAACTGCTTGTCTGAAAATGACGTTAGAACCAGATTTTCGATTTCTTCCGGATTTTCGGGACTTCATCCCTGGTGGCATCTTCAGGGTTGACACCATACTCACAGGAAAAAACACCTGTCAGAGGTTGTGTCAGTACCTGATACCAATACCATGGTTGCCGAAAAGGTACATGATATCAACACAATGGTTGCCAAATGAGTACATGATACCAACATAATCGATTTCAATGTAAGCTAAAGTTCACTAACATTGAGAATTACCACTATTTCAGAACACCTGTTAATCCAGCAAACACGTGCTCTCTGGCTTTGATTGATATCAGTTATCATATTTCGCGGTAATCATGACATCATTAAATTAAAAAAACAGATACCGGTTGTGGCGGAGAATTAATATATATATATGCAAAATTATGTATTAGGGTTTGCACAGTTAGTAACAAATTACTTACTTACTTTACTTTACTGCGGCTGACTCCTTTTGGAGGATAAGCCGGCTCCATTTCATGGAGTTTCTTGGGAATTTGGTACAAGTGGTGTCCCCTCACCACTCGGCTTTTTGATCGAGGACGCACCTCTAGCCTTTGCACATCCAAGCGCAGTCTGCAAGGCAGCAGTAAGTTGCATGGTTGCCGGTGGCTGTTGAGAGCTCATTCGCCATTCGGAAGTACGGGGTACTGTCCAGGAGTCCATGTAATCCTGTGGCTGTTGTCCCCTTTTGTGGCGGGGAACACACGCCGAGTCATGGTGCCGTCGTCGGGCTCATGTGGTATTTTATAGGAGATCCGATTGCCGGTCGGAAATCCACCACGCCCTGGTGACACCACCGCCATAGCCCCGTTAGCCCATGTACGATCGGCCATCGAAAGAAATATATATATATATATATATATATATATATATATATATATATATATACAATAATGGCTCCTACTGATGAGCCGCCAGTAAGCAAGAAACGAATGTCATCATCACCATCATGCACAGCCGTACAAAAGCCAAAAGTGACTAATATTTCACTGCCATATAATCATAAGTACTTCGTGGTTATATGTGGACTGTTTAAGCACGAAATGAATGTGCACGAGATTATACGTTCCGTTCATGCTGTCTTTGGTTTATTGTTCAAATCAAATATAAATTAATTTGTTACTAGATGCGCAACACCTAATACAAGATACGCTTTTGAATCTCTTACAACGGCTTGCAGAGACTAATCGAAATAAGCATGATAGCTAATTGCTTAGGTGAGCAGTGTCAAAAATGAAGTTAGCACATACTTAAACCGTGTTAGATAGATTTTCCTTTACTTTTTTGATGGATGATGATAGATGGTAAAGAAATCTACCAGTAAGTGTAATTGAATCAGTTTATAGTAAATTTACCAAGTGACAATAATTGTAAAATTCCTAGTAGGAGGAACTTACCGATGAAAAGGTTTTCTAGTTCCAATGTTTTTCCCGATTACTATCTAAAAATGCTTTATTTAAGAAAAAGTTTTCCGAAATGGGTATTTTGAAAACATATTTAATTAAAAAGTTTCCGTGTTAAGTCTTTTATACATGATTATCTGAATAATAAAATCAATTGTTGTCTAAATTAAGCAAGATTTAAATTTTTTTTAAAAACCAGAGAGTTTTGCAAAATTTGAATCCATAAAAGTTCCGGAAGTCTTTATATTACATTCGGCTAACTAAAAATCAAAACATATTTGTGCAAAAATGAAATAATGCCCAAGAAGCTAGTTTGAAAAAGAGTAACATAAGTTTAATTAGAACTACATGAAAATGTAGAATTTATTTTCAAAGATTAAAGAAAACAGAAATGTAAAATTCGATTACTTCTGTGGTAATAACAGTTAATTAAATAATATCTGCAGACATGAGAATGAGACCAATTAAATTTTATGTTAAACGTCACGATACACCACATTAAAGAAAAAATATTATTTGTAGTAGTTTAAGTAGTAATAGCGGTATAAATTGTATAATTATCATTATTATTACTATATAAATAATTATTTTTAATATAAATAGTTTATATGATTATTATTACTTTTAACAATAATTAGAAATAAAAGAGGTGAAATAATTGTGACTGCTGATTTCATAAAATTAAATTATTTTTTACGAACAATTATTAATAGGGTACTACATAGAAAATATTTAGGAACGATATGGGAGCATCATCTGTAACGGCGCACTATATATATATATATATATATATATATATATATATATATATATATATATATATATATATATGATGTCCATTCCTTTTTAATTTACCACGGTATTCTTATAATTAGGAAAACACAAATAACAAAGTGGATAAAGGCCATTTATTTCGTGAATACTAATCATCTCTTATACAATCATACATATTTATACATTTTGGGTTTTCAATTGATTATGCTAGTGGTAACAAATCTGACTCGTTTTTACTGCTGTTTCTTGTTTTGACTAGTTGGTGAGTGTGTATGCGTTTGTGTTTGTGTGTATGCGTGTTTGCATGTAAAGGTCATTCTCGCAGTATTGCGAAGTGATGTCTGATATCTTGTCATTATTGTTTTGATAGCTTGAGAATTAACCATTTGTGCGCATTGTTCACTGTTACATATACAAGTGCTATTTTTCCCAGTATAGTTGATCGTTTCACCTCGTTGCGCAAAGTTTTCACGTGGTAACAACGCCAGTGTTGATTGCAGTGTTAAACGCTCACATTGTTTGGAGACTTCTGTCATCGTATGCGCCTCTGTTATTTCCACTTCAGTTTGTTGCCAATCCGATTGTATGTTTGTTGATTCTAGTCGAGGGCCTGTTTGTTCTTGACTGGATTTTGTTATTCTTGGCCAGTCGATAAGAATATCATGTTGATGAAACTTTTGAATATTAAGGTCAGGTGCTTGTTGTTTTATGTAAAGGGCTTCGTAGATAAATAACAATTTTTCTGATTTTGCTTTATGTAGAATTGTGAAATTGGTCGAATTGACAGGGTGCCCCGTTGCCAATATATGATCGGAAATAGCTGATTTTCCTGACGGTGGCAAGCCTTTGTTAATCAATTTCTGTGGCAAATGTTGCTGGATTCTGCTTATCAATTGCTTCTTCGTACGTCCGATATATGTGCTACCGCACATACATGAGAATTTGTAGACTATGAATGATTTGGAGAGAATTGGCAATTGATCTTTGGCATCCAACCTCATGATTCTCTGTGTACTAAATGTCATATTAACTTTAACACTGGGAAAGTTGTCCTTAGTTATTCTATTCAGCCGCCGTGCAATTATTGAGGCTGGTACGTCGCCTCTAAATGGTAAGTTTAGGAAAACCTGCTTGCCGGTATCCTCTCTAGTACGAATCTGCCGTGGTCTGATGTTGACATCAATGAAACGCTCTGGGTAGTTGTTCATTAGCAAAATTTTCCTGAGGTAGCCCAGTTCTTCCTCAATCTTGTGTTCAGAGCAGATCTTCCTGATTCTGTTTGCTAGGTTGTTTACTAAGTTTCTTTTGTGGGATTTTGGCACACTACTGTTGTAGTGAATGTATTGTCCGGTGAAAGTGGATTTTCTATGTATGGCCAGTGTCAAATCTCCGTTTGCTTCTCGAGTGAGTTTGATGTCAAGGAAGGGAAAACTGTCGTCTTTCTCTACCTCGAGAGTGAATTTGATGTCTGGATCGACTCCATTTGCTTGTTTGAGGATTTCGGAAGGGTCTGCTGCTTCTGAGATGAACAACAAGATATCATCTACATACCTTAGTATATCCCTTCGAATTAAATTGCACGTTTTTTATTCATGTATATATATATATATATATATATATAATATTTTATATTCTAATGAGAAATTATATTAAAGTTAAGAAAAATTATCGCGGCTTCGCAGCAATATTTTTCTGCACATTGATTAGGAAAGTAAAACATTATATTTCTTGGATTAATAAGGGATACTGAATAAAAAGGACAATGAATTTTGTGCAAAATATTGAATCCGAGTGAGAAACAAAAGAGTAATTAAGAAAAAATTTCTTAATATTGCTTTAATTTGCGTCAAAATATTTTTCAGCTCAATTTTGAGAAAATTAACAAAGCATATTTTCCTAGATTAGAAACGGACTCTGAATAAAACGTTTAATGTTTTTTGTGTAATATTTGATATACTAATGAGAAATAATATAAAAGTTAAGAAAAATTATCGAAATTTTGCATCAATTTGTGTCGACATATTTTTCAGCTGATCGGTATGAATGGTAACACGGAATATATTTATAAATTTATAACGGATTTTGAATTTAAAGAACACGGATTTTCATGCAACCTAATGAATCCTATGGGAAATAATAGAAAATTTAGGAAAAAATATCGCAATAGTGCATTAATTTGTGCTAATTTTTTTCTGGTCTTTGGTAAAAAAGGTAACAGTGGTTATTTCTCTACATTAGTAAAAAGTTTAATGAATTTTGTGTAATATATAATATACTAATAATAAATAATTCTAAAGTTAGGAAAAAATATTCTATGTTCGCATCAATTTGTGTCGGGACATTTTTCAGCTCAATGGTGAGAAGAGGAACATGATATTTCTCAGATTAGTAAGTGATATTGAATAAATAGGCTAATGACGTTTGTGCAACATATTGAATCCTAATGAGATGCAATAAAAGTATTAAGAAGATATATCGCACTATTGCCTTAATTTGTTTCAAAATATTATTCAGATCATTGTTAAGAAAAGCAACAGGGAATATTTTTATAGGCTAGAAATAGATTTGTATAAAAAGTCTAATGTCTCCTGTGTAATATATAATATAATAATAAGAAATAATACAAAAGTTAAGAAATATTATTGCAGATTCGCATCAATTTGTGTTGAAATATTTTTCAGCTCATTGGTAAGATAAGTAACAGGGGAAATTTTTCTATATCAGAAACGGATTCTGAATAAAACGTGTAATGTATTCTGTGTAATATTTTAAATATAATGTCAAATAATATACAGGCCTTCAAAAATAGCCCACGTTCCGCAAAATACAACACACCTATCATTTACGGATGCACTCACAATGAAAGCGATGACACACCACATGACGTTACGCAAAAGGAGTGGTCTAAATTGGAAAAATCAATGACGGACATAGCAAAGAGGTGATTAATTACGACAAATGTACATTTGGGATTGGATTAACGAATATATCAGCTTATCTAGAATAATGGCTGTACATACTGGTAGAAATAAGATTTATTAATAAATGTTATTCCATGGAGTACGTTGTTGCGTTATCATATATATAAATTATATATATATATATATATATATATATATATATATATATATATATATATATATATATAAAAATATGACTCGTTATTACTGTTGTTTCTTGTTTTGACTAGTTGATGAGTGTGTATGCGTTTGTGTTTGTGTTGTGTATGCGTGTTTGTATGTAAATGACATTCTCGCAGTATTGCAGTATATATATATATATATATATATATATATATATATATATATATATATATATATATATATATATATATATATATGTTTTAGCCTATATGATATGGTCAAATTTATATGGATGAATATATTATATTTACATAAACTGCGGGTTCATTAAAATAAATATTTAAAAAATATTTCTAATAAATAAAAAAAATCATAAATATTTATATGAACACACATTTATGTTTTTTATTTATGAATATGAGTTTAACGGTAAATATAAACTTACACCTCTCGTTATATTCAATTAAATATATGCATAATTATATATATATATATATATATATATATATATATATATATATATATATATATATATTGTTTGTACAAGTATACATATGTAGTTTATATATTAATATAAGGTTTAGTTAGAGATATATAGACACACAGCTTGTCTGATAGAATATATTCATCAGTAAACTAATCAGATTATCTTTTAATGCGGACTCATAGTTATATGCCCATTTTAATTATGCATCAATACATGACTGGTTTGCATTAATGTAAATATATGGATACGTAATAGTTTTATACAAGGTTTCTAAATGTGTATATACACATATATAGACGGATATTTGTACAAGGTGTTTAATTTTACTTGATATATAAGTATTTTATTTTAAAATATTTGTATATTTTTAAATTATGTATATATTTTTGTTAAAATAGGTGCATGCATGTGATTTGTTATTGCGCGCATTATATCGAGATGTTACCTCACGTTTTGCTTTCGCTATCTCTTTCTTTCCCTCCTCATCACTATCACTCGCAGCATAGGAAAATCGTTAGTATCAAAAAAAGTGTTTGTCTGTTTCTTACTTTTAAATATAATTTTAATGGTCTTGACTCCAATACTGTACTGTCAAACCTCAATTTACTTTAAATTATATCAGAGATGTAAACAAAAACAGCATGCACAGAAGGTCTAATCTCATGTGTACAACCGTTCCATTCTTACCAGCGACTCATCAATAGGAGCCCGTCTTATGTTCTATGCCCAGTATACATTTGAGGGCAAACAGTGGAATAATCCGTTGGTAAAATCTTCTGTAGGAATTTTATTATCATCAGTGGTAAAGAAAACTTCATATAAATGTTTGGACAACGCGTGCTCAAATTTAAATCACTTTATATAATAGCCTGTAAAGAATACGAAATCTAAGTTTAAGCAATAATTAATTGCGCCGGTGGTGGGAATAATCTTTTAAATCAAATTTGGGAGCTTGAAGTAATCACCAATCCCGACTGGTTAAATACACTGGGATTGGTGTTTAATTCAAGTTCAAAAACTTGATTTAAATAAATCTTAGGTTGTTGAATCAGTCCCTTATTCTAAAACATTGCTTGCCGAGTTCGTACATGATACTAACACAATAGGTATCTAGATATTCCAAACTTCACTAAAAGTGAGAATTACAACCTCTTCTGAACACCTGGTACTCTGGCATTGATTGATATCAGTCATCACGTTTGGCGGTAATCATGGTATCAGTACATAACAGATAGGCACTGTTTGCTGTTGAGAATTAATATATATGCAATTGTGTTTACGTGTTGCACAACTAGTAACAAATTAATTCAAACAATATCTGAGGGATAGAACAAATTCAGAATGAACGGAAGGCATACATTCAGGTCCACCTAATTTTCCTGCTGAAAGATCTGACAAAGCCCCAATGAATAATAAAATTCAACAAATTACGGCTTCAATGATAGAATTTAAAGAATAAAATATAAAATATGAGTGGGAAAACCACCAAATCTACTCAAAGTTTAACGGGTTATTAGTTTTCGTCTAATCAAATTACAAAGGACGGTAATCAGCTACTCGACATCATTTCGGTAACTATCCGTCTAGGCCATAAAGCTTTCTGCAATTCACGATCACACATCAAGAAAATTTGAATGAATTCACATTGTTCGAGAATAACTTGTGGAAATCCTATTTTATTCACTGAGTAAAGGCCCCTTGTGTATTGACTTTAAAATTGTTAATCTATGCTGCCTCGATTTTCTTCATTAGCGTAATCCACACCAGATTGGCACCTTGATTTAAATAGTTATTATTATCGCCCACACAATCAGTGTTAATTTAATGTAGACAATGACCTGTATATTTATTGTAAATCCAATTTAAAATTTGATTATTTCATTTTATGTACATTCCGTGTTTTTATTTGATTAAGTTGATGAAAAATAGTTTGACTTTTAATTTGAATGATATTTCTTGCTGGTGGCTTCCCGCAGACAGTTTCGTGATATAAATATCATATATATATATATATATATATATATATATATATATATATATCATATATGCATAAATACATATATTGTCAGTATAAAGGAAATATAGCGTAATATAGCACAAGCGATTCACTAAATTCACTTGTTTAACCATATTTGGAGCTCGTCATGTACTAGCTAGTATTTTGCGCGAACGGGGCTGAATCTAGGGCACATTTGCTTCTGCGTCTGGCAACTTATTGACCGCGCCACCCAGGTCGTTCATTTAATGCAAAACTCATTCATATAGAAGCTCGTCTATTTTACATATTTTCTGTTATGGCATCTCATGTTAACCGAGGCTCCGACGCGCAATCCACAATCTGTAATCATACAACAGACATCATGTCACCTGGAGAAGTTATACAGGATTAAATTATAAATCAGAACCACAAGCAAAAAATTCTTTAGTTGCATTTCTCCTATTGGCCGGGTACGGATTCGTCCCTTTTTTCCAATGGCTGCAACATCGTTCATATTAACCTCTGTAAATGAGACGCGATTTAATCTTCGTTGACTGGCAAAATTTCTGAACTATATTTCGGGCACAATCCTGAGGAATCTAATCACATATACACAGTACAATGCTCAAAGAAGCAGCTTTAAGAAAATTTGGCCATCTTGTTCCGAAATAATTCAACTTGCGCGGGTGATGGTAACAATTCTTTAAATCAAGTTTGCGAGCTTGAAAGAAACACCAAACCTATTATAATTAAACAATCATTGAAAAAGATAACAAAATTAACGCCAGTCGCAACGCATTGATGCGTTTCAACCTTTAATGATCATCATCAGAATACTACAGCAAACTGATTAGGAAGGATCAAATCGCATTGCGTATGTATGGAAAGCAAAATTAGATATGCGGCTCTCAGCTCTAGTAATCTTGCATAGCATGTAATTGATTGGAAAATTCGGCTGCACAATTACTATGCGGTCACGAACATAAGCTGCTTGTAGCTTTCGTCACAAACATATATATATATATATATATAGACCATACAATTAAGCAATAATTGATTGCGCGTGAGTGGTAACAATTCTTTAAATCAAGTTTGCGAGCTTGAAGTAAACACCAATTCAATTGTATTTAACCAGCCGTCGAACAACATAACAAAACTACCGCCGGTCGCAACGCACTGACGTGTTTCGACCTTCCATGATCATCATCAGAGTACGACGGCAAACTTACTAGCCAGGAACAAGACTAATATAGGTGTGAGCATGCTAGTCAGTTTGCCGTCGTACTCTGATGATTGTCATAGAAGTTCGAAACACGTCAGTGCGGTGCGACTGGCGTTAATTTTGCAGATGTTGGACGACTATTTAAATACAATGTGTTTGTTCTTTACTTTATGCTAGTAAACTTCATTTAAATAATTGTTTCTACGACGCGCGCAATCTATTCTTGTTTAATTGTATTGTCTATATATATATATATATATATATATATATATATATCGCGTGTGTGTGTGTATGGCGAAAGTTACAAAGAGCTAATGTTCGTGATACATAGAAATTGTGATACCGAAATTTCCAGTCAGGTACAATGTATTCGAGACTACTAGAGATGAGAGCCGCATATCTCACTTTGCTTTCCATATATGCAATGCGTTTTGATCCTCGCTAGTGAGTTGCTGTCATACTCTAAAGATAATCATGGAGGATCGAAACACGTCAGTGCATGCGACTGTCGGTAGTTTTTTTTTGTTTTTCTACGCCTGGTTAAATACAATTGGATTGGTGTTTACTTCAAGCTGGCAAACTTGTTTTAAAATTGTTCCACACCCGCGAAATCAAGTGATGCTTGATTGTATTGTCGAAATGTATGTATGTGGCAATAGGTAGAAACAATCAAAGTTTCTGCCTGCACAGATATTGTGCAGCCAGTATGAGTTAATTTAAAGCCCACATATGTAATTTAAGAATGTCTATCATAAATCTGCAATAAACGATTGTACAATATCCATTTTTTTATGCCTAAACAAAAATTTTGCTTGTCATTATAGTGGAGACTGTGCGCATTAATAACTGGGATGATTGCAAACGCATAGCAATATTTAGTCGTAATAGAGTGACGAGATTGATTAGAGAATCTATCGAAATTAAATCAAGAGATAATATTATGAATGAAACAGCTGTTGAAAAATCGTTAGGTCCGATTTGGAATACCGCATTAGCTAATGGCAGGAAAAGACGATTGCATGAATTGGAAACTGAAGCTAGCTCCAGTAAAAGATTAAGAATTCTTATACTGACTTATTAGTTGGCTTATTATTAAATTAATAACTTATCAATTACTGACAATATATTCTGTTTAAATTACACCTTTAAAAATTCATTTAATTTTAAATCTCTTAGAGATTTGAACGCATATTATTGTGTCTTTCAAACCCACCCTATCTATTGAGATCATTCTAATAATACAGCATTTCAAATGTTTAGAATAAATAATTAGTCTGACGCGTGCAAAGTGTAAATTAATATCTATTGACTGCAGTTCTGTTTTGGATGTACGTACTTGTGTATCAATTATATTTAACTGTAATGTATACATATACAGACGCACGTGCATATTTGATGATATGACAATAGCTGTGATTAACAAGCCCATCCTGAGTACAACCTGAGTGGTTTGAATTGAAATTTAACACGTGCATTGGTCATTCGGATTTCTAATTTTATCACTCATAATGACTGTGTTTATTGCGAGTGTTTCTGAATTATTATTCACCCCCACCAGAGAATCTGTGGGCAATTACAGTTATATCATTTTCCATGGAGTGTATAAAAAATAGTCTAACGCATACAATTGGTAAATTCTTATTCATCCACTCTAGTCTCACATAGATGAACATAACAGTTACATACATGCAAACACACACACACACATGAGACACGCAATTATTTAGTGAAAGATCAATTTGCAGAATAACTAATTTGGTGAGAGGAAATATCGCGCTTGCTTCATTAATCTGTTTTTATAAAACTGTTGAGGATAATCCAACTGAAGAAGGCTACCGATAAAGGCAACTGAAATATTTTGTTCAAATATTAATGCAATAATAACTGCGTTAGTCAAATGGTAGATCAGGTAATTTTGATTATGCTAGCAACTACTATATATATATATATATATTAAAAAAAAAATATTTTATTTATATTTTATTTTTTTATTTTATTTCTTTAGAACAAAAAATAGTAGGATAGCATTTTCTTCAAAATCTACTTTTTATTTTATTTTTTTAGTGTAGATTAGAATATCTTTATTTGGATTCAAGCCACACATGTTTCATCAAATAGAAAATAATATTAGAAAATGTACAATATATAAAAGATATCACATAACATAAATATGTTTAATTAGTCTCATATATATAAGTAAATCTCGCTAGTTATGATATACGATATATCAACTTTAGAAAATTCAGAAGTGAAATAAACGCATAGTTATATCAATTGTGATACAGTTATTATGATTTAGAGAAAACGGTCTTTTTAATTAATCGCATTTGTACAATAATTGATTATATAAATAATTACACATTCATAATCGAAATTCACAGATCTGATAATTAGAAAAATTTACTATAATTCGAGCGTAATCTTATGAGAAAATGAGAACCATGACTAGCTATTGATTATTTGTAGCGTTGACTAATATGATGATATAATACACAACATTTTAATTTAAAAATACAGAACGTGGAAATAAAAATTTCCAGAAGGTATGTTGCTGATCACAAATATCCTTTTCTCTTATTCAACTATGAGGATGTTTTATCATGATCAAAATGAAAAACATCAGTAGAATTGTAGATTTTTTTCTAGTTCAGTACATAAAAATATAAAATTCATCTTAGATGGAGGCGTTTCTCTAAGCCCCTTTGGCAACTGATTGTAAATTTTGTAAATTTTCGAAAAAGAGAATAACTTACCCACAACATTTCCCACCAAAGGAGGAGAGATCGCCAAATGTCCAGATCTAGTTCCAACTTCATGAATCTTTCTTATTGGATTCATATAGGCACCAGTCCACTGGTTCAAGTGGAATAATTTTATGCAATAGCACATCCTCCGAAACCATAAAGTTTGCAGTGATACAAACTCTAATCTACTGGCGTATATAGTGCAGGAGACAGGGCTAATATGTTTCACAACTTTTCTTTGTACAGCTTCTAGCTTATTTGACAATACCATTTTCGATGGATTACAAGTAGCGGCAGCATATTCCAGTATCGGTCTAATCCAAATTATATACATTTGTAATTTTATATCGTTCGATAAGATATTTCTATTTATTAGTGCCCATTAATGCTAACTATCCTTTCAATATGTCTCCAAGGAGAAGCTGTACATTGAATAGTTATGACTAAATCCTTAATTTATTTCTGAAGTTTGATCTCAAAAACATTATTAATCACAGCATCATGAAAATAAACATAATTAAATTCTGTTCTATTACCTATTTTTAATGCTTTCACGTTTTTACTGTTTATTCTCAGCCCTAGTGTTATCAAATACCTACTTAGGTCATACAAATCTAGTGTCACATTATTTTTTGAAAACTCGATATTTTTCGGATCTATTGGAAAGATTATTTTTAAATCATCAGCAAATTTGCAAACTCGACCGATAAGGATCTTAGTTTCCAAATGTGCAAATACGATTTTAAATAAAATTGGCCCCAAACTTTATCCTTGTGAAATTCCGCTTTTTACTTTTTGCATTTTTTATCTTAAATCATTCTTCTATTATATAAATGTATGAGTAATCTAAAAATATTTGGGTCAATATTCAATGTATAAATCGCCTTCAAATAGCATTAAAAATGTTTAGAGTCAAAAGCTTCTGAGATATCCATAAATGCAGTTAATGCTTCTAACTTTCTCTCATCTAGTGTTATTACATGTTTCCACATAGAAAGCTTATTAGTAATTGTCGATCTATCTTTCGTAAAGCCATGTTGACTTGTATCAAAATCAACCAGCAACATAAATTCTAAATGATCTAGTATCAGTTGTTTTATTATCTTCAAGAATAAAGGGATAATAGAGATTAATCTATAATCACTGGCCCATGTTGGCTTACTTACCTTTGGTAACGGTTTGCTACTATCGTTAGAATATCGATTGGACTTTTCCCATCCTTCCAAATTGTGTATTTAAAATTTCATAGCGCATTCATAAAAGTTACAGGCTATTAAAATAGTTTATCAATCGATATACCAAGGTGTTCTTTTTTTAAATTTTACTTTTAACATTAATTTTATCAATGCATCACTGTCGATATGAAGTCCTGGGTACTGTTTACCTAAAAATTCAGTTAGATCCGTGGTATTGCCTTCATTCTGTAGGTTAAATTTGAACTTGCCAAATATTTCATCCAATACACACATAGAAATTCATACTCAGTTTTATCCACAAGTAATATGAGCTTTAATTTCTCCTTATATTTACTGTAATCTGTTAGGAGTTTACATCCTAGTCTGGGATTACTCTTCAGTTTAGGCAATATGATTCTTTTTGGTCTTATTGTCAATTTCAGAGTTAATAATTAACAAGACTAATATATTTAAAGCAGCATTGGTTGCGGGGCGGTGATAAAAATTACGTTTTAATCAAGGTTGCGATCTTGATATAAACACCTGATCCATTATGTACATACATTTGTCAGTATAAACTAAGTATTGTATAGTGTGAAAAAGGCAATTCATCCAGTAGACCGGTTTCGTCCTTATTGGGAACTCATCACGTACTAGCCAGAATTTGCCGTGGACAGGGCTCGAACCTGGGCACGTCTGCTGTGGAATCTTGTGCTCTAACCACTGAGCCACTCAGCCGTAAACTACACAAAATTTCCATTTATATGCTAACTAATATTTCACGGTTAGTCTTTCCTTTAGGTAGATCCTATATAGCATTCCTTTAACACGAAAATTCAAACTAACGATTCTCAATCTTCATTTTTTAAAGAACAGATACCAATTATCATGTGGAAGTGGTATTGAAATGATCATTTATTAAACGAGCATTGGTTGCGCAGGCCGTGATAATACTTACTTTTTAATCATGGTTGCGATCTTGATTTGAACACCTGACCCATTATGTAAATAAATTTGTTAGTATAAATTTGTTATTTTATAGTGTGGGAAAGATAATTCATCCAGTAGACGGGTTCCGTCCTTAATAGGAATAAATCACGTATTAACCAGAACCTAGGCACGTCTACTTCAGAATATGGTGCTCTCTGCCGTATACTACCACCATTTTCATTTATATACTAACTAATGTTTATTGGTTAATCTTTTCTTTATGTGGAGCCTATATAGCATCCTATTAGCCCAGGTTCATTTGCCTTTTCGACACCATACCAAACCAAGTTTATTCTAACAAATATATATAATGGGTCAAGTTTTTAAATCAAGATCGCAAACTTGATGAAAAAACACGTAATAAAACTGTTTGCACGTGTGGTAACAGAAATTAATTTAACCAAGTTTGCGATCTTGATATAAATATGAGACGAATTAAGGGAATACATTCGTCAATATGAACTAAGTATTTGGAAACAATTACCATATGTATTACCTTTTCCACACTATAGAATACTTAGTTTGTATTGAAAATGTATGCGCATATTGGGTAAGGAAATTATATTAAGATGGCTAATTTGACTAATGTAACTAAACGAATATTGTTTACGCGGGCGGCAAATTCTGGACAGTACGTTATGAGTTCCCAATAAGCACGAAACTGGTCCACTGGATGAATTGCCTTTTCTACACTATTCAATTCTTAGTTGATTAGAGTAACATTGTCTATAATTTTAACCAACTAAATAAATAAATAAATAAATACATATATTTTTTTATTCGTTTTTTATTTATTTATTTCTACATTTTCCAGTATAAACAAAGGATTGAAATGTAAATGAAGATCTATATTTTGTCAAGTTATTTTAGTCGTTTAAATCATGTTTGCGAGCTTGAAGTAAACACTAATCCCATTGTATTCAACCAGTCGTCGGCCAACATAGAAAAAATACCGCTTGTCGCACGCACTGACGCGTTTCGACCCTCCATGATCATATTTAGAGTATGACAGCAAACTCACTAGCGAGGATCAAAACGCATTGCATATATTTAGAAAGTAAAATGAGATATGCGGCTCTCACCTCTAGTAGTCACGAATGAATTGTATCCGACTGGAAATTTCACACACTTTAAACATATATATATATATATATATATATATATATATATATATATATATATATATATATATATATATAGACAATCAATTAAACAATAGTTGTTTTCACGGGTGATGGTAACAATTAATTAAATAAAGTTTGCAAACTTGAAGTAAATTCCAATCACATTGTATTTAACCGGTCGTCGAAAAACTTAGCAAACTTTAGTATCAAGCGAAATACCTTAAATATTCTACACTGAATATCGGGCTATAAAAATATGAATAGTTGTGTCATTTATGGAGATTAGGATAACATTAATTATGGAGAGATCATTTTTCGAGGCCTACCTAGAAAGAAAAAGAAAATGTAATGTACCCATTTGGATTATTAATTGTCTTATTTTTGTTGTCCTGCAGCAATTTAGCTTTGACTTTCTTAAGTGATACAGCCAGTCACATTCTCAACAGGAGATTTATGTGAAATAATTTCTATTTTCTTTCTATCTGTACAATTCTTAGTTTATACTGACATATGTAAGTAATTAATGGGTCAGGTGTTTATATCAAGACCGCAACCTTGATTATAATAATAATATCTGTAAAGTTGTCGGTTGTTGTAAACGCCAAACTCTGTTCTTGGCGATCGCACAACACCTAATTTACTGCAAGTTACACTTACTAAGTATATCAGGAATATTGAGAGCCTAGGGAGGATCTATTCACTATGTGTATGAAATGGTTGGACATGCAAAGATTCGAATAATCAATTCTGGCTAAAGACATTAAATAATATAAATGACTTTGAATATGCAAGACAAATTAAACCGCATTTACATAGACATCGCGCACCAAGCATTCCGGGAGGTTGCAAGGTTTTCAGACTACCGGATATAATACGTATGTATTAGGTGTTGCGAACCTAGTAACAAATTAGTTCAGTTGTGACCAGAAGGATAAACCAAAGGCAGCATGAACGGAAAGTATAATCTCATGCACATTCGTTTCGTGCTTACTGGCGACTCATCAGTAGGAGCCGGTATAACGCCCTTTAACCACTACATATTTTGGTCAAGAATGTGGGATAATAGGACGGTACAATCTCCTAGACGAATGTGTAAATCTGCAATAGTGAAGCTAACATCATATAAAGTCTACGACAATGCGACTTCAACGCTAACTCACACTATATAATATATATACCGAGTCTGTAAAGGATACTAACACTATGGCTATTGTGTTAGTAACCGATACCAACATTATTGTACCGAAAAGGTACATGGTACTAACACAATGGTTTCCGAGTCGGTACATGATACCAACCTGATGGATATCAATTTATGCTAAAGTTCACCGAAATTGAGAATTAAAACTATTTCTGAACACCTGTTACTCCAGTAAATCCATACACTCTGGCCTTGATCAATATCAGTTATCACACTTCCAGGCAAGCATGGCATCATTCAATTCGATATATAACAGTTAAATACTGTTTGTTGCGGAAAACTAATATATATGCAAGTATGTATTGGGTGTTGCGAACCTAGTAACAAATTAGTTCAGTTGTAACCGGATATAATAAATGCGACATTATAGAACAACACACTTTGTCATTGATAGATATCAGTAAATTTAATTAAATATAAAACAGTTAGATTTGTTAGAGAAATATGAGCTCAGAAATAGTTGTAATTCTCAAGTTTTTTGAATTTTAACATACCCTGAAATCCATTTTGTAGGTACGATGTATCCACCCGGCAAACATAATGTTGGTACAATTTACCTTTTCGGTAACCATAGTTTTGGTGTCAGGTGCTGACACAATAGCGATTGTGTTGGTACCTTTTATAGGCTCGGTATATGTATTGCATATAGTGAATTGATTTTTACGTCGCATTGTCGAAGATATTACAAAAAATTAGCTCTACTTCTGTAAGTTTATGCAATCTAGCAGGAGATTTTACCGTCCAATCTTCCTACATTTCTCACCCAACTATATAGTGGACATAGGTAGTAAAACCGACTCCTACAGAAATTAACCAATTTGCATCAATATGATTCAATGTAAACCAACATTAATCATTCTTTATAAGTATTTGAATGAGATGTAGATATTTAGAGAATAATAAGACAAATGCTAAAAAGTCTTAGGTATGTTTGCGCTGTGAAAAAATGCTTTAATACTGTCGAATTGCCAAAAAAAAGTTATCTTGCGACAAAAATAATATATCATGGAGTTTTACAATTGGATTAAATTCTAGAAAAATAATGTAGAATCCTCCTTAGCATTCGAAATTAATAAACTGTAATGAATCATATTTTAGCTTGATGAATTTTTTAAAAATATGTCGCTTGAAGTTTATGTTGTAATACCGTATCCGCCGTATTTGACTAAATTGGCACAAAATCATATGCACGTAAATCTCATCTTGTGGAAAACTGATAGGGTTAACTTGCGCTAAAATTACTATATTTTACATGGATGAAGTATCAATTGGACGAAAGATAATTGTAAATTTTCGCGTAATTAATTAATGACACATGTAAACTATTCAATATATATCAAATTCATGTGTCTCCTCCTCTAGAAACAGGAACTATTCAAATTGACAAATAAAATTTTTCTTTGGTATTACGTTGCTATTTTTAAGCAAAATACATATTCGAATGCACACTAAATTTAGTTTAATGATTTTTTTATGTGTCGTAATCAATTGTTCAATTAAAAGCAACAGACAGTTTCTTGATTACTATTGAAATTAGTTGGTTTTTAGGGAAGTTACATTTCCATAAATTAGCTTACGACATAAGCATTTTTCAATTGGTTAACGAAGGTTTTTCACAGTAATTACAACATTTTAAATAAAATTAGGCGTAATTGAGTTCATTACCAATAAAAGTTAAAAAAGATTAAATCATTAAGGCCAATTTCTTGCAATATGTTTTTCCTTTTTTTCAATAAATGGCCAGTTCCCTGAATAGTTTTATATAATACAGCCTTTTCGATTTAGTCTTTTTAATTCTCTGCTAAATATTAACTTATAAATCTGGTTAGTTGATTTTTTTACTTGGCCTTCAAAAATAAAATATTTCAATATGTGTGAAATAATTAATTGTTCTTCTTCTTCAGAGTAAAAGAGATTAGTTTTCAAGTTAACTCATAAAGCCTTAAATAGTCATGAAAAATAATTTACAATTCTGTGCGTTTGCGCTTTTTGAAGCATATTTTTCAAACTTAAATTGTACTCTAAAAAGTCCTTGGTTAGTTAGTTTAGGCACAAAATACTCGCACTTTACAGTGAATTCTTTACGAGATTCAGTTATATGATCAAAAATAGTTCATATAAAAGATTAAGCTTATAGAGGCAACGATTGTATTTGTTTAAGCTCGTACTTTTTTGGTATGCGTGTGTTTGTGATAGAGAAAGAGAAAGAGCGTGAATGATTGAATGTAACTGCATATGCGTCTATGCCGCTAAACTATGTTATTGCATTATGTAAACTAGTAAAAGTAGCTTATATTCACGAAATTAATAAATTGTGCACAGGGCCAAAAGACATTTGAATTTACAAGGAACACCTGTATTGGACAGATGTTAAAATGAAATTCATATTTCTTTGAAAAATCAAAAGATAAGATAATTAAATGATAAATTTCGATTTTGTTTTTTTCTAGCAAGCATATAAAATCATAAGTTTTAAGGAGACTGAAGTATAAATGCAGTCATTCTCATTGCAAGTAAATGGTTACTTTGTGTTAATATTGTAAGCATCCAGTTACGTTTGGTAATACTACAGGATGAAATATTTTTTTCTTTCTATATTCTACACGTGGCTCGGTATTTCTTTAGTTTACGGTAAGTTGACAACGATTTATCCATTGTAAGCTACATTTTATTCATAGTACATTCTCAGTCTCTTTATTACAGAATACCTTGTACCATTCAGGCAGAGCTAGTTGACTTTGTTGAAACCAATGTTAAGGTAATAAGATATTATACAGAAAATGACACGTAGTTGACTTTTTATATGGGCTAAACGTGCACTTTGTTTATGATTCCAAATGAAAAAATTGTAGCTTTAATTATCATGACGAAAAACGTGTATCCACATGATATTTTGTGCCATGGAAATGTTCATGAACTCTAGGATTCTCAAAAATATTAATGAATCGAGGAGCGAAAAACGTTCTTTTAATCTGAGTAGAAATAGCATCCGTGATCTGATAACAATTTGTACAACAGGAATGATTTGATATCCTTAATATAAATGGCCAGAAGGCACTATTATAATTTACGATTATGGATAATTATAGTGCAGCCTCGACAAACTTTATTGTAAAAAATCGTTAAAATAATTATCTTATACTGTATGCGCTAGGTAATAATAGATTAGTCTAGGAGAACAAACTAATGTTCTATTTACTTTTTAGCATTAAAATCCGTTACAGCTGCACATACAAAAAAAGTTAACACAAAAGTCATGTTGATATGGTCTCTAAATATATAAACATGTGCTAATTAACAAACTATAAAATAGGCCAAACGTGAAATTGTTACTGATAGAGAAATGATAAATAAATTAGTTTTCTTCGGTATTTTCGATTTCCTGAACTAAGAAACTATTTAGAACATGACTGTTTCTCTTTTGATTTTGAAAATAAAGTTTCATTTCCGAAAAAAATAATTCTTCAATGTTTATCTGTCATAAAATTTCTATCTACTTACACAAATAATAAAACAAGTTTACTTAGATTTATTCAAAAAATTAACTTATTATTTTGATTTTAATATAAATAACTCTTCAACGGAGAAAAAATGTATAGCAGTAGAAATTATTTCCATTATATATATATATATATATATATATATATATATATATATATATATATATACATATATATATATAACATAACCAATTGACAACCCAAAATATATATATATAATATATATATATATTTCTTATTCGGAAGAAAAAGAACATTACTAACAAAGTGGATAATAGCCATTTATTTCGAGACTAATAAACTGCACTTTACAATCTTTCTTTTATGTACATTTTTGGATACCATTTAATTATGTGGGCGGCAAATGTAACTCCAGGATTTATATAAATGAATTATTGTAAAATTGAAATTTATTAATTTCGAAATAAATGGCCCTTATCCATTTTGTTTTTAATGTGTTCTTCGTCCCAATAAGAAATATTGTGTGTAATATTCGAAGGCAATGGACATAGTAAATATATATATATATATATATATATATATAATATATATATATATATATATATATATATATATATATATATATAGCTCGTAGTGTACACACATACTAACATAAGTCACGTTAGATTCATATTTTATAATGCTCATTTTGATATTGATGCATGCACGCGCCTCTGATCTCTTTTTAATACACGCAGCATCTTACGTTCCTTCAGCCTGAAACATATAAAAACAGCCTGGTTTATAATTTCATTTTTATAAACAATAGTTTTGGACACTGCAGCAAAGTTGTTCACTAAGCTAGCTTATTTTAGTCCAGAACTCTCTTGGATTCGGTGATGCAATTACTCGCCACCAGACCAACATTTCGCAATGCGGTGTTATTGGATGTGTAGAAATAAATAAATCGGACTGCCAAATTCAGGGATACATTCATTCACAATTGTTAGCAGGCATTTCGTTGGTAAAAACTGCTAGCTTATATTTAGCATAAAGGTAGTCAATGCTTTTTAAATATTTATGATACTTCATCTCCTTATACGGGTTGATTGCCATATATTGCCCTTCAGTTTGGGCCGGTATCCACAATTTGTTTATTGATTATTATTTTTGGATATCCGTTATCTAAGAATGTTAATTTGAACTACGCTAGCTCTTCGCATTAAAACTGCGTGATAAGCGCTCCATTTATTTTATGGAATATGTTTCTTATCAAATTTAATAGATGATTAAGTTGATGTCACGAAATTACCTCCAATATTTATGCAGTATTTTTAGTCATCTGTTTCAGTTTTTTATTTTTCCAAATAGAATATATATATACATATAGTCTATTAGAAAATTCGGAAAATTGCCCTTCACCATTAAATCGATCTACAAGTTATGATGAAAGCTGAATATGAATTGATAATGTTTAGCGCAGATTTTCTGATAATTTTTTGATAATTTCATGTAGGAAAAATAAAGGTTAGTTTTTTTCAATAAGATTCTAAATTAAACTTTTATTGTCATTAACAAGGACGGTCATAAACAGATTTTAAATTCCAGCAAACATCAACTTAATATTTCTTGAAAGATTAATTTAATTGCGGACCTGGATTAATTGAAATTAACTGATCTGCGTTTTGACTAACGTAGTTCCAATAGTTTTATTTTTGCAAAATATTTTGTCCATACTTACCGTAGGCCTTCATCAGTTGCATTTTGTTTCAGAAATTTAACAAACGAAACAAATGAAGCAAGCGCGTTATTTCTTCTGGCCATAGTATTTATATTTATACTTCAGACTGGTCTTTCATTAGATATCGCGTGTCAAATGCGTGTGTTTGTGTGCGTGTGCATTTTCATAAATGTTGTTTTTATCTAACTAATTTAGACTAGAGTGGCTGAATAATAAATATTTATCGATTGCATGCGTTTACTATTTGTTTTACACGCTCAATGTAAAATGACGTAACTGAAATGGCCCTCACTTTCAGGTGGGGGAGACCCATAATTCAGAAACACTCGTCAAAAATACATCCCATGAGTGATAATACTAGAAGTCCGAAAGACCAATGCACATGTTAAATTTCAATTCAAACCATTAGGGTTGTACTAAAGGTAGTCAAATAAATAACAGTTATTGGCATACTATTAAAGAGACACACGCCATGTGTATGTGTATGCATAACTAAAAAACTTCGTTAAAATATAATTAAACGAACATTGGTTGCGCGGGTGGTGATAACAATTATTATAATCAAGGTTGCGGTCTTGATATAAACACCTGAACCATTAATTACTTACATATGTCAGTATAAACTAAGAATTGTATAGTGTAGAAAAGGCAATTCATCCAGCAGACCGGTTTCGTCCTTATTGGGAACTCATCAATTACTGGCCAGAATTTGCCGCGGAAATATAATTGATACACATGTACGTACATCTAAATGAAACTGCAGTCAATAGACATTAATTTACACTTTGCACGCGTCAGACAAATTATTACTTATAAATATTATATTATTAGAATAATTTCAATAGGTAGGATGGGGGTGCAAAACAGAAAATTAGGATTAAAATCACTAAGAGTTTTAGAATTAAACGAATAGTTAGAGATGAAATTTTGAAAGACTATATCCATAATAATTGATTATTCATTAATTGAACAATAAGCCCACTAATCAGTCAATCTTAATCCGATGTTCTTATTCTTTTACTGGAGCAAACTTCAGTTTCCAATTCATGCAATCGCCTTTTCCTACCATTTGCTAATGCGGTACTCCAAACCGGATCTAAATGTTTTGTCAACAGCTGTTTCGTTCATAATATTATCTCTAGATTTAATTTCTATAGATTCCCTATTACAACTACATATTACTATGCGTTTTCATTCCTCCCAGTTGATAGTATGCCCAGTCTCCAATACATGACGAACAAGATCTGATTTAGCACCATGTCCATACTTACACGCAGTTTTATGTTCACATCTTCTTACTTTGATTTGGCGCATAGTCTCACCAACACACTTGAGACTGCAATCATTTCATGGAATCTCAAAAACTCCTGATGTTTCTTAAGGTTCAATACTTTCTTTTCGGTTAGGGAGTATAGTGCCAAGTGTAAGGGGCCGTTTAAAAAAACGGTCCTTATATTTTATTTTAAAGCCAAGGATTTCACTTTCCTACATAATATAGAGTCCGGTAATACCATGACCTTCCGCTCTTCTTTCTCCTTATCCGCTTTTGCGTACCTCATACTAGGATTAAATTTCTTCACGACATCCATCATTTTTACATCTATTAAATGAGGAGTGTAACAATTAGCCTTGAATATATTGCGTAATTTATCTAATAACATTGATACTTCACAATGTTAATGACTTTAATATACCAATTTTCATACAATACGGGTGATCTGAATTGAAATTAAGAAGGATTCCTGAATAAGTATCCTTCCAATAAATATCTCTTCCCAATTTCTGACCATTTCTAATTAATTTGACATCCAAAAATGGTAATTCACCTGATGATTCCCTTTCTATGGTAAATTGGAGTTCGCTCATTCGATTAGATAAAATTAAGAAATTTACCAATTCATTGTCACCATGGGTCCAGATCATTAATATGTCATCCAAGAAACATAGGTTCTATTTTGATTTCAGTGGAGTCTTATCCAACAGATTATTTTCCAAATAATGCATAAAGATATTAGCTATTGTGACCGACAAAGGTTGTCCCATAGAAACGCCTTGAATATGTTCATAAAACTCCTGAAATTTAAAATAAGTGGAGGACATACAAATACACATCATCTCCATGACGTGTCCTATCGTCATTTTGCTTCTTTCTAATATTAAGGGGTGATCAACTAGGAAACGTCTAAAACAATCCAGAGCCTAATGTACCGGTATATTTGTGTACATAGGTACTATATTTAAGTTTACTAATCTATCCTTATCTTCTAGTAAACATTTATCAACAATTTCAACCAAATGATATGATTTAAATACAGTATGTTCTAAGAAATAGGAATATTTTCTTATTCTATGGCACAAAATCTTTGACATTTTATATGCTGTGGAGTGTTTTACATTCACTATACTTCTTAAAGGACTACCCGGCTTTTGCACTTTAACAAAACCATAAACTCTGGAGTCAACCGTATCTCTTTGAATGAGAGTGTTACCATGCGTCGAATCCAATTCCTCATTAGCAATTATATTTTTGATTAATAATTTTACTTCCCCTTGTAGCTTATCACTAGGGTCTTTTGCTATTTTAGTGTATACTTAAGCATTACTTAACTGTTCTATCATTTTATTGTTATAATCGGATTGACTCATTAGAACTGTAGCTCCTCCTTTATCCGCCTTTAGATATATAAAAATATTTGATACTAATTATTTTCTGAGACGTTTAACTTCATATTTAGGCTTAACTTTATCCTCTTGGTGTGTTAAAACCATTGAGGCAACATCTAATTCAAATTTCACTCTTTCCTTATCTGAAAGAATTTGTGCCGTTTTGACAGCCTCAGTAATTACCTCATTTCTAACCGATCTTTCATTAGGAATAGCCATGATTAAACCATGATTAAGTAGTGCAACTTGATCTTTCTTAAGATTTAAAGTTGATAGATTTACTATTCTATTAGTCCCGATTAAATTATCACATTCTCGGGGTCTATATATTCCCAAGTCAGCTAATTTTTTATCATGTCTAATTCTTACTTATTTTGTCTCTATTGATGGCATTATCACTGAAATCCTCAATGCATTTAAAATCATCTGCGTGCAACAGAGAAGTTAACATTGATCTTAATTTAGTTTTTTCCTTAATAAGTATAATCTTATGTTTATCTATGACTAGCGGAAATAACGCGCTTGCTTCATTTGTTTCGTTTGTTAAAATTGTAAAACAAAATGCAACTGATGAGGGCCTACGGAAAGTATGGCTGAAATATTTTGCAAAAAGAAAACTACTGGAACAATGAAAGCTGCGTTAGTCAAAACGCAGATCAGGTAATTTCAACTTATTATTATTGACAATATGCGATTTATTTTCTTTCTAAATCAGAGAAGTCGAGCAGAAGTCCGTTTGACGCATTTCCCGCAAGTTTTTGCTGTTGAATTTTGACCCTAGATATAATTTATCCCTTTGGCGAGTATTTGCTCGTATTGCTACAATTTACAGCTTACGAATCGCGGAAATTGGACATACAAGGTAACAGAAAAACCAAAAATGTTAAACATTTTATATATAATTCTTTTTTTAAATTAATTTTATTCATTTAACTGTGGAAAATGTATGTTGCTACAGACTGATTTTGCAATATGCATCTCAGGTTCAATTCTTATCTTGAAAAACACCTGAATATTTGCTTGTTTAAGTGTGCAATTTTAGTTTATCGTATGTTTAGGCTACGCGTAAACGTTCTATCACTTTTTTTATGAATTCAGTCAAAATTTCGCTTCATTTCTCTTCTATAGGAATAGTTCTGTCCTGTCTATATAGCATCTTAAGAAGTTAGTACAAGCGCATGAATAAAAATGTATTTGTCTATTCGACAGAAGCTTATAATTTAAATTTATATTTATCGTATATTTCGTTGTGTTATAAATTTCCGTTTTTCCAGGATGCTTATGAGTAGATTCTTGTTTAACTATTCGAGTGAATATTTCAGTTAATGTGTCTCATCTAAAGTTGTAAATGACATTACAATTTTTTATGTGGATTGTTGGCTTTACAAAATTTTTCTTGAAAATTAGTTCGGCAACGCATTAGCGTGCAATTATGTTTTTGAGTACCACCTGTTTTTTTATATTTTTATTTGTCCTAATACATCTGATTTTTTGCGTAAGACAGGTTTCTTATTTTACTTTTTGTGTTGGACGTTAAAAATGCCAAAAGGAAATCAAATCAATTTGCACTCTATATATGCATTGGAATTATTTATATTTTGATACATTTGTCAAACAAAATTGCCATATGCTCCTTGGCATGTAAATCCCACTTTATCGTCCCTGTTTAAAAATTTTTTGTGCCAAGACCACAGTTGCTTTAGGAAATGGCATTTCTAGTTGATTGGAAATCCATCAGATTAATTGCTTCTGGTTTAAAAATTTTATAGTGTTGATCAATTACTTTTTTATATTTCATGAAAAAAAAAAATTATTTATTTATTAAATACCAGTGTACCATTTGACGTTCCAAGGTAAAAAAATGTTTTGTTCTCCGTTAAGCAACTAAATGCACAGCCTTGCGCGTTTTACTTCTAATGTCTATGAATAAAATGGAGAAGGCGTTAGATTGAGTTTTTTGGTTCTCATAGGTCATTCTAATTTGATGAACTTTAGAGTTTACATCTTTGGGCATTTGATGATTCTTTGCAATAACCACATTTCATAGGCTAGATTTCTCAACAAAAAATATAATTACATTTACTGTAATCAAGGTTGTGATTTTGATACAAACACCTCACCAATTATATTTATATTTTTGTCAGAAAAATCTAATTATTGTAGAAAAGCCAATTAATCCTGTAGACCGGTTCCATCCCAAAAGTGAAGTCATCGCTTACTGTCCAGATTTTACAGTGGACAGTTCTCGAACACGGGAAAGTCTGTTTCGGAATCTGGTGCTCTAACAACCAAGCCATCCCGTCGCACATGACAGTATTTTCCATTATAAATTTGCATTTGTAAACTCTCCATACAAATGGGGGTATTCATTGCATTCGAGAATGCCTAGATGAGTTTTAATTGCCATTTTTTCTGAACATTAAACTTGATTTAATCATTAAAAGCGCAGGTGTCGAACAAATGTTTAAGACTTGATATAGGGATACAGAATAAAAGATTGTTGTTGTCCCTGAATGATAATGGATAACGTTAGTATTATTTAAATGGTATCTTATGAACAGATTTGAAGCATCAAAATATGCCACTTTTGAATTATTTATCATGCTAAAATTTAATACTTCCAAAAATAGCATTTCGTAAAATAGAACATTTCAATAGACAGGGCTCTCAAATTCGGATTTTTTTTTGTTTTTGTGAGCTGTGGAGATCTGTTTATTAGCAAAATTTTACCTGTTTCAACGTGTTTCTGTCTTTGAAAGAACGTACATTTGGGCTGCGCGCGAGAAAAAATGGGTTTGCTTCTGTAAGCACAAAACGTCATTTATATGATTTCAGCCATCCAATTTCCTTTTAGATTTTTCCTTTAACAAAACATTATTTTTTCTTTCTTTAAATCAAGTTTGCAAGCTTGATGTAAACACCAATCCCATTTTAATTAACCAGTCGTGAAATAACATATCAAAACTACCACCAGTCGCACGCAATGACGCGTTTCGACATTCAATGATCATCATCAGATTACGACGGCAACCTGGCTAACAAAGATCAAATCGCAATGCATATATATCGACAGCAAAATTGAATATGCAGCTCTCATATCTACTTGTCTCGCATACATTGTACTTGACTGGAAATGTCGGCTGCACAATTTCTATGCAGTAACAAACATTAACTGATTGCAGCTTTCGCCACAAATAAATATATACAAGTATATGTTAGGTGTTGCCAACCAAGTAACAAATTAGTTCAGTTGTGACCAGAAGGATAAACCAATGACAGCATGAATGGAAAGTATAATCTCATCCACATTCGTTTCCTGCTTACTGGCGACTCATCAGTAGGAGCCGGTATTACGGCGTATAACCACTATACATTTGGGTCAGGAATGTGTGATAATAGGACGATACAATCTCCTATATATATATATATATATATATATATATATATATATATATATATATATATATATATATATATATATATATATATATTTATCAAGCAGTATTTAACTGACAAATAAATATATAGGCAATGAAATCAAACATAATTTGGTTGTGCAGTTGGTGGAAACAATTATTCAAATCAAGTTTGCGAGCCTGAAGTAAACACAAATCCCATTTTATTTAACCGGTAGTTGGACAAAATAGAAATTGTGCAGCGTATACTTCCAATCTAGTACAATGTATGCAAGACTAATAAAGGTGAGAATCGCATATTCAAATTTGCTTACCATATATATGCATTGTGGTTTGATCCTCGCTAGTCAGTTTGCCGTCGTACTCTGATGATGATCATGGAAGTTCGGAACGCGTATGTGCGTGCAACTGGCGGTAGTTTTCCTGTGTAGTCTCACGACTGGTTAAAAAAATGGGATTAGTGTTTACATGAAACTCGCAAAATTGATTTAAATACTTGTTTCAATCAATCGCGTAATCAATTATTTTTTAATTCTGTTTTCATTTGTCATCAAACCAAATTGTTTGTACTTTGCTTTTATATGCGCAATAATGACCTTTTGATCAGCATTTTGTAAATGACACAAATCGTTTTCCTCCGAAATTTCTAAAGCTATATTTTCATGAGACGCTAAAACTGTGGCTGGTTTGCTAAACGGTGGAGTTTGGCTGTTCTTATTTCGTAAAATGCATCATTTTGTTTCAAAAAATCAAACGTATTTTTATTGGTCTGATAGAGTCAAACAGCTGTATTATAAACGAACGTTTCTATGAATTCCTTGCCGACATAATTATCAACAACTAAATGTTTGTGCAATCTAACATTTCTTTTATCCATGGAGATTCTAAACAGACGATTATCAGCACGTTTTTATGTTTTAAATTCGTAAAGCACATGTATGCCAGGTTCTGAGGATATAAACTAGATTTCCAAGTTGTTAAGTGCCACGGTCTGCTTCTTCACTGGAACATTATTAACCATCTTTATATTTTTATTAGCTTATTGCTAAGCTATGTGGTGCACAACACGAAAAATATGCAAAAATATACTAGTTTCAACATACTAATACCGTATCATTCCAAGTTCACGTCAGATCTGCATTTCTGTTAAATAGCATGGTTCATATCTGGAAACATCATTGGCGTCCAAACACGTTTTAAATAATAAATTTGTTAAAGTTCAGCAACGTTAAGCATTAGCAATACGTATTGAAAATAATCTGTGCTCGAAAGCGTTACATTATTAAAAATATGGTTTTTACAATCTAGTTAATAGATTCGAGTTTCTATTTAGCTCATTTCATCGTGAAGGACATCTTTCCCATTTGAAATAGTTTAGGTAGAAAATCTAAACGAATTAAATTGGATAATTTGTAGACATTCGACAAAATTAAAAAGCAAATAATGCCCATGTATAACTAAACACTCACACAAATTTAGCGATTAAACCTTCCATGATCATCAACAGAGTATGATTACAAACTAGCTAGCGAGGATCAAACCGCAATAAATTTGAAAGCAATATTAGGTATGAGGCTCGCATTTCAAGTAGTCTGGCATACACCGTACTTGACTGGAAATGTCAGTTGTACAATTCCTGTGCAGTTTAATTGTATTACCTATATGTATATGGCGAAAGCTGCAAAACGTAAATGTTTTTGACCGCATAGATATTGCGCAGCTGATATTTACAGTCATGCAAAAAGTATTCGAGTCTACCAGAAGTGAGAGCCGCTTATCTTAATATGGACTTTCATATATATTTATTGCGGTTTGATCCTCGCTAGTCAGTTTGCCATCGTACTCTGATGATGATCATGGAAGGTCGAAACGAGTCAGTACGTGTGACTGACGGTAGTTTTGCTGTTTTTGACGACTGGTTGAATACAATGGGATTGGTGTTTACTTCAAGCTCGCAAACTTGATTTGAAGAATTGTTTAGACAGACACTGACTGATGTTTCTTTTTTCCGAAAAAGGCAAATGTGCCATTTTGTTCAAAATTACTACGCTAAATATATTAGGCTTGCGCGTCCAAGTCATTTAATTATATACTAATTTTTGTACTGAAACCAGAGCTAACATCAAATGGAAAGCTTTAAATCAAGTTTGCGAGCTTGACTTAAACACAAATGTCATTGTATTTAACCAATCGTCGAACAATATAAAAAAAACTACCGTCTACCAAACGTAATGACGCGTTTCGACCTTCCATGTTCATCATTAAATGTAGAGTTCAGTTTCATTTTCATTATTCTGATTTGACATTTTGACGTGTTTATTAAATCCCCTTTTGGTATTGAATACTATATATTATTCAAGATATCGACTATATAAAACATATTCTTTTGTAGTTAGTTGGACAGCTGTAACTCAGGAATGCCAAAATAATAAACCTACATGATTGAAAACAAAAATAAACAACTTATCGTTTTTATAACCTTTATAGGTTAAGTGACATTGCTCCATTTAATCTACTATATGACTGCAAAAAAAATAATTTGTTAATTTTAAGGTCTTTCATTATATTTATAAAATAAACTGTCTTCTTGATTTCGATATTTCATATTATGATCTTCCATTTTAAAAGTCAAGAAAATTGCCAAAATGGAACATACCATGATTACATCTTATCAATATTAACATTTCTTAAACGTAATCAGCATTATAGGTTCTTTAAATCAGTAACATTAATAAAAATCGAGATAATATGTACAAATAATGAGTAAAACAAATTTACTGTCAAGCATATTATCCGTATGGGTTTTCATAGACAAACTCAATTGTTCGGAAAAAAACATGCAAAATGTTGTTAAGTATAACAGGAATCTTTCTAGGTTATTCAGATTTTCCGTAACCAATAGATATACTTCCATGTATCAGTTTAATAATACAATATTTATTGTACAGCAAAACGTGCATTTTGTCTTATCAGGTGATTTTCTCGAGGTGAAATATGTAAATCATTTAGGTCTAACTAAATTGGGAGTAGTATTTGAAAATAATTTCTAATCATATTAAAATAGCTTAGATACAACTGAGTATCGGTAATCTTTGTGTTTTACATATTTCACGACAAGGTTATTTTGCAGTAAAATAAACAAAATACGAAATTACGTTCCATAATTCCAGTTGTGAATAACATTAGAAGCAGATAGCAGTGAAATTTTGTTTGTAAGGTAGGAAATGTAAGTCTGGAGGGAGATTTAATCAAACCTACATTGGCGGCAATGCAGTTGAATGACAAATCCGAACAAAACTCAGAAATGGGAAGAAATAATTGCATATTTTTAAATAAATAAATATAAGACACAAGGTTTGATAAACTTTTTCTATTTAATAACACTATTTAAGAAATATTTTTTCTAAATTCTGAGGTAGCGTTGATATAATTCATGTTTGAGAAATATATTTGTCGTGGTTCAATACAATGCTTCATTATATTATATATACTTTTTTCATCAATATGAACTTCCATCAATTTTAATGCACAGCAATATCAGGACAGTACGTAATGAGCTCCAAATTAGAACAAAACCGGTCTACAATACTTAGTTTATACTGACATATATGTGTACATAATGGGTCAGGCGTTTATACCTAGATCGCAACCTTGATTAAATGTAATTTTGCTGCCTTTCCTTTATTGAGGTTTAATTTTCATTCAAACATTGTTTAATGTTATAGTAAACTGAAATGTATTTTGAACAATAGCCGAGAGCCAATTTTTAAAATATTTTCTGAGACATAACTATGCTACCCAAACCGCCCACTATGTAGCTTCCATCTTTTAACTTTAAAACCTGCCAATTAGTTTTAATGCAATATTATTTCCTCACGTGGCATGAATTTGATTCTTATAATGACATCTAATGAGAGACTTAGGCGAAAAGTAGAAACAAGACGAATCTAGTAACCATAAAACCCCAGTAAGTAGAAAAAAACTTTAAAACGCGTGCAATCCTAGGCATCTTTTAGCGCGAAGGATGTGAATTAAAATTCTGACGCAGAGATTAATAGTCAATTCCCAACCTCGGCGAATCAGTCAATGACACATAAGTGCCTAACGGAGGAAACACAGGTTCTTCAGTTAATTGCATATTATAACTTAAGTAGTTTTTAGTCTGTAATGAAAATATACTTCAAAAGAGGCAAAATGACTTTTACACAGTATAGAAAATTAATACGATCTACGACGTCAGATTCATGAAGTGCTGTACAATTTCAAATCCAGCTCCAGAAATTTATTCATTCTTTTAAACTGTGTGCTATATTACACTTATTTTAATAAAGATTTTATAATGCTATTGCTGTGCCAATGAAATAAATATAGAAGGATTTTAATTACATCTATATATATATATATATATTTATTTATTTATTTATTTATTTATTTATTTATATAAAGCTTCGCATTCGCTACTATATTCCTTGCTTAATTTATACTGAATATATACGAAGCACCATTTAGATAACGGAGGTTTTTTTGTTTGGTTTAAAATTGAATGTTAAAATATATTTAATATTTCAGGTATTGATTGCTACGTTTGCGACCTATGCTTAAGCGATAGTGATAATAAAATTGAAAGCGGATGCAACTATTGCAAAGTAAGTATGTCAGACAATTTCAATATTTAATTGATGTTCTTATGTAGCCTAAGCATCAGTAACAAATATATTTATATTTTTATGCCTTTGCGAATGATTATATTATAACTTTGGCATTTCGTCTTTGTTCTACATAACCTTTTTAGGCTATAGGGCTACATGTTGTCATCGCATGATTGTTTACGCATGCAGCGTGCACTATTTCATCCATTATATTTAAATGTAATGTGATTAACTACGCTAAGCATCAGAGAACTACGGAAATCTGACAAACAAGAATTAAATCGCAATGCCACGTTAGATATACGGCTCTCACATCTAGTAGTTTTGCATTAGTTTTACGTGAATGGAAATTTCAGTATCACCATTTTTATCCAAACACGGACATTTTTGTTTTACAGCTTTCGTTTCATTTATATATATATATATATATATATATATATATATATATATATATATATATATATATATATATATATATATATATTACTCTTTCCATGTGCAAAAATAAAAATAAATTTTATCAGATACAAGAAACGCTTCTTTCTCATTTTCTTCTCAAGTATCTACAAATGAACATCTCTTTATATATAAATTGAATAGCAAAACAAGATAGAAATATGTAAACATGTAGAGAGTGTGCAAAAAATAAACTAATGAATTGCGTGCCTGACCTCCATTTCAAGCTAAATGCCTGAACATGTTTCTTCGGGTTGCATAAATCCAACTGCAATTGGTTTATCCACAAGGCTTCGTATGTTGTTAGCTCCCGTTTTTATTGAATTTAGTAATTACTTTAAATTATACTTCTAGAGGACATGCGTGTGATGTTTAACGATGTGTTGCGCAATTGCAGACGAGTATTACCCATTTCAATTAAAACAGGCGTTTAAATTAAAATGTTCTCTCAATCAAGTAATAAACCGTATGGTCAATCGGCCTTCGACATTAACGGATGTTTATCTTTGATTGCTGGTAACACTCGTTGTTTAGCTGCAAATATGTATGCGTGTTAATGCTGCTTTAACTTTCTTTCGTGCTATTCGGGAAACAGCATCTTACTTAAATGGAAAGTACACTTTTTTCTGGTCCGTAATACATATGTTTCTGTTTAAATCCCCTTGTAGTAATTGATTCAGTTAATTGTCAGGTATAATCATTAGACTTTAAATTTGTATATTATATTCGTTTTCCTTTGAATCTTGTCTAACAAACCTGTTAATTCTTGAAAAGCAGCCACGAACTGTTGATAATATATATGGAAACGGCACAAAACTGTTTTAATGCAAATGCTAGGCAGACCAGGTTGGTTTATGGTAAATTTTTCTATTTAATTTGCCATAAGTTTCTTCCTTTAATAGTAAATCTAATGAAGAGAGACGATCATCTTTCTCGTACCCTGATGTGACACCGATATTCTTGTGTACATTGTTGAAACTTTGAAGCAGTGCTCATGGTTTTCGACATGTTCTTAAGGACAAGGAAAATATCCTCCACGTACTGTATATATCGCGCACATTTACTTATGTCACTCCTTACTGGTGTGTTCTCTAGATTCTCAAGAAAAAATCTCAGCCAACACTAAAGATAAGTGGCTTCCTATTGCCGCACCATCAGTCCGTTTACATATGCTTTCATTAAAACGAAATTGTACGTTTTTATGCATAATAAGATAAGGTGAACTAAACAGAAACAAAAGTATTACGGAACCGTAAAGAAAACAGTCTACTTGAACACTCCATTTAAGAGGGATGCAGTTTCCCGAATATCACTTTAAATAAAATACAATATATGACATTCAAGGTTTCAGTTTTTTATCATTTTGAATTTTGATTACCGTGGCATAGTAGCAATACAGTTATAACAAATAACAAAATGTTCGATACTGTCTCTCTCCCTTACAATATTCTGCATACGAGATGAGATTACGTATACCGGGAATTTGAGATAGGTGAGGTAATGATTGGTCTGCTAATTATAAATAGTTATATATTGAGTTTAGTTACTGAGACAAATTCATTGATTAAAAATAGTGTTGAGTCAATTATATATAAATAGAATGGTTTTGGAACGAGGTTACCACATTTGCTTAAATCTGCTATTGTGAAGTTTGTACTGTGCTGTGTTGCCTGAGGATGGTGCTGGAAAGTAGGCACCGAAACGTCGCCAGTAAACAAAGATGTGATAGAACCACATTTTCAGTTGAAAAAAGAAGAATTCAACCCGATCAAAGACAAAACAAAATCGGAAAGTGTGAAGAATCGGATCTTTGTGTAACTGCCCGTGTACAACTATTACCCGCGTACGCAAAACGCGGCATTGAAGAAAACCAATGGTACACACCGCAACTACATTTCAAAAATTATCACAAAAGAAAGTTGATGCACCATTAACACGCATATATAAAGCAGCTAAACAATGGGTGTTATTTAAGGTAATACACTTGAAGTTAACAGCAATCAAAGAGAAACATCCGTTAATGTGGACATCAAATATTATTTAAAAATATAAATGCGCAAGTTTTCTATCAACTTACTTGGGCCAATTGACCAGACGGTTTATTATTCGAATGAGAGAAGAATTTAACTTAAACACCTGTTTTAATTCAAATGGGTAATACACGTCTGCAATTGGGCAACATATCGTTGAAACATCACACGCGTGTTCTCTGGAAGTAGCATTTAAAATAAAATTGCAATTGGATTTATGCAACCCGAAAAAACATGTTCAGGCTTTTAGCTTGAAATGTAGGTCAGGCACACAATTCATTAGTTTCATTTTTGCACACTTTCTCTAAATTTACATATTTCAATCTTATTTTACCTTTCAATTTTTATATAAAGTGATGTTCATTTGTATATACTTTAGAAGAAAATGAGAAAGAATTGTTGTTGTATGTCATAAAATTTATTTCTATTATTTCCACATGTTCATTTAAACAATAATTGATTATGCGGGTGGTGGTAACAATTATTTAATTCAAGTTTGCGAGCTTCAAGAAAGCACTAAGACAATTGTATTTAATCAGTCGTCGAAAAACATAGCAAAACTACCGCCTGCCACACTCACCGACGCGTTTTGAACTTCCATGATCATCATATGCATACGCAGGAAAACTCACTAGTGAAAATCAAACCGCATTAAATATATATGTAAACCAAAATAAGATACACGGCTCTCCTCTAGCTTTCTCGCATACATTGAACTTGACTGGAAATTTCGGCTGCACAATTGTATTTAACCAGTCGTCGTACAATATATCAAAACTACAGCCAGTCGCACACACTTACGCGTTAGAGACCTATATCTAATTTTGATTTCCATATACATGTAAAGCGGTTTGGTGCTCGCTCGTCGGTTTTCCGGCGTAATGTAACGATGATCATGGAAGGTCTAAACGCGTTAGTGCGTGGGTCTGGCGGCAGTTTGGCTATGTTGATCGACGACTGGTTAAATACTATGGGATTGGTGTTTACTTGAAGCTCGCAAACTTGATTTAAAGAATTGTTCCCATGACCCGCGTAATCAAATAATGTTTAATTGTATTGCCTCTATATATATTTATATATATATATATATATATATATATATATATATATATATATATGTGTGTGTGTGTGTGTTTGTGTGTGTGTGGAGGAAGCTGCAAACAGTTGTTGTTCGTGACAGCATGGATATTGTGCAACCGACATATCCAGTCAAGTACAATGTATTCGAGTCTACTTGAGGTGAGAGCCGCATATCTAATTTTGCTTTACATATATATGCAATGCGGGTTGATCCTCGCTAGTCAGTTTGTCGTCGTACTCTAAAGATGATCATGGAAGGTCGAAAAGCGTCAGTGCATGCGACCAGCGGTAGTTTTGCTATGTCGATCGACGACTGGTTAAGCACAATTGGATTAGTGTTTGGTTGAACCTTAAAAACTTCATTTTCAGAACAGCTGTTCATTTGTAGATACATGAGTAGAAAATGAGAAAGAAGCGTTTCGTGTATCTGATAAAATTTCTTTTTCATTTTGCACATGGAAAGGGTACCTTGAATTTTATTTAGGCTCGAATTTGAGTAGCATATAGATATATATATATATATATATATATATATATATATATATATATATATATATATATATAATATATATATAGATGAAGAACAAAACAACGTACTCCATGGAATAACATTTATTAATAAATCTTATTTCTACCAGTATCTACAGCCATTGTTCTGGATTCGTTAGTATATTCGTTCATCCAATCCCACTGTACATTTGTCGTAACCAATCTCCTCTTCGTTATGTTAGCCTTTGTTTTTCGCAATTTAGACCACTACTTTTGCGCAATTTAGACCACTCCTTTTGCGTAACGTCATTTGGTGTGTCATCGCTTTCATTGTAATTGCGTCCGTAATTGATGTATGTGTCGTATTTTGCGAAGCGTTGGCTATTTTTAAAGGCATGTCAGTTATGTCTTTGTTCCAGTCCAATTTAATTTCTTTTTGAATTATTTTCTGCACGTTTAAGCAGGGCTTCAGCTTATTAATTGCAATAGCTTCAAAAGCCAGAAGCATTTTCTCTGTTTTTGCCTTGTAGAGAACTGAAAAATTGTTACTACTAACAGCATGACCTATGAGTAGTACATGCTCGCAAATTGCTGATTTTTGTGCGAATAGAAACGATCAATATATATATATATATATATATAAACAGTCGATGATTGCGCTGTGGCTGGAAATTACGAGCTTGACGGAAATACCAATCCTATTGCATTTTACCAATCGTTGAATTATTAAGCAAAACTACCGGCAGTCCTTTGTACTTACGCGTTTCTAACTTCTATGATCGTCATTAGAGAACTACCTCAAAGTGACGAGCGCGGACCAAACCGCAACATATATAAATGGAAAGCAAAACAAGATATGCGGCTCTCACTTTTGGTAGTCACACGGAACTGATAATAACAGTTCATTGAATCATGTTTGTCAGCTTGATATCTCACTGTATCTTATCAATCGCTCAAAATTACAAAACTAACGCTTATCACACACACTCATAAGTTTATCTGTAATTTTGACCACGTACAAATTTTGCAGTCGACATTTACAATCAAGTGTAAAGTGTTTCCAGACTACTTTGGATGATATCAATAAATGTGCGCTTCTATTCTTGAGGATTGCATTTCGGTTCCATATTTGTTAGACAGATATCCGTGTAGTACTCTGACGATGATCGTGGAGGTTCGAATTTGTTGAACACAGTGTGATTTGTGCTTATCCTCACCTCGCACATTTGATTTAGAGAAGTCTTTTGACCAAGCTCGAAAACAGTGAATTTTCTAATTGTATAACGGTTATACGAGTAGCAATGTGGTAAAAATGTCATGTTTGTGATTGCGCAGTAATTACTTATTTGACATTTAAAATCAGGTACAATGTATGCCGAATTCGTACGAGTAAGTGCCATATATACATGATATATACATTGCGGATTTATCCATGGAAAATAGTTTTCAGTGACTTTATGAAAAGAAATAAGCAGTTCCATCTAAATTAAGAATGGTGGAATAAGTGAGTTTGAAATTTCAGCATAAAATATTCTATTTGCAATCATAACAAAAGTGAAGTTATATATATCTTCACATTTGTATAGATTTTAGTATTAAAGAAACATAATATAAGACAGCTTTGCTCTGCGAACGGTTTCATCCTCATTGATTGCTCGATTATGGTAGCCAGAGTTAACAGGCATCTCATTTCTAACGTCGTCGAGGCTGCGCATTCTAGATAATTTTCATTTATATTCCTAATTCTGTTAAATTGTCAGTCTGTTATAATTGAGCTAACACTGCTGTTTATATATGTATATAGTCATAAAAATCGCATCAGATAGCAAAAGCAATCATTCATATTCGGGAATTCTTAAAGTACTGTCCAGAATTTGCTGCGTACAGAATTTCCACTTGGATGAAATTGCTCCGGAGTCTGAGAAGCTATCCACTGCCACAACAATACCGCATACAGAACACTATTTTAATCAATATACCAACCAATGTTCCCTGGTTAACCCGTCCTTCTGATAAAACATATTTTTTTAAATCTTGATACCTGAAGTTCGAACTTAACACTCTCGGTCTTTCATTTTATCTATAGAGTTGCAATTCTATATCAAATTACAATTGCATAAACACATGACCGTAAATAGATGTTATTTGGCAATCAATGTTAACATATGTAATCCGTAAAATTATTGTCAATAATGTTTATACGCTTTCGTGATTAACATATGTCGACATGATAAATGACCTTACATGCTCTGGGTCACTTTCCCAGTACTTGTATAAACACCTGGAAACTTGAATACGTATCACACGAGCTTGCTGATTGTATGCAATATTTAGTGGTCCACTGCATCTTCTATTTTTGCCATGGGTTATCTTTTGCCACACAATTTGAGCGGGTAGGTGAATGGCTTTTAAAGGCATTAATCCTTTGTGACAAACATAATAATCATTCCTCATTTAGTTGTTAAAATTTTCATTTCTGTCTTGATACAAATAATTCGATGAGGTCTAATTATTAAAATATAAATTAAAAACTATGTATACATAATGTAAAGACTGACTAAATAAATTTGCAGAGAATACTACGATTGCATTAAATAATATATATATGTATCTTTATATATATATATATATATATATATATATATATATATATATATATATATATATATATATATATATATTGCGTGCAACTTCAAATTGGCTCTTTTAAGAGACTTTTTACTTCTAAATTTATTGAAATAATTTTTATTGTGATAGATAATTTCATTAGAGTTCATATTATTAAGTTAAGAAACGTGTTCAATTTTAGTTAGTCGTTTAATTTGTAAAGGCGCCAGCTTCAAGTAAATGCCGTACGAAGTAACAAACTCAGTTACAGTGCCATAAAAATAAAGAGTTCTTACTGATGTGGGCCCTTGACAGGGACGGTCTTGCGTTCTCTGGCAAATTCCGTGAAGGTCCGTAAGTGTGATGTTGTCCAGAAGTACTCCTAGACTCTTGAGACCAGCTCGGGTTGACTTAGGTTGTGGTTCCTTCTGTTGTGGCGTTAGAATCTCGCTGAGTAACTTCGTTGAAGTTTTGCAGTAATTGGCTCGTCTCTCTAGTTGTACAGAAACAAGATTGGCGTTACTGATTAATCTTATTCTTGTTTTAATTGAACAAGTCCTCACGCGCGTTTCCTTAATAGATCTTTGTTTTTCTCTGGGTCATCATCCCGTGCATTTCTGGCGTCAGCGAAATAAATGCAAAGGTAATAAAGACTCATGCATGCACTGAGCAGCCAGGCAGAAATTAGACAGTCAATTCTGAATTATATTTTATCTGAAACAGTTCAATATCCTGCAGCATTTTATTTTATATGACTGAATTGTTTTTTTGCTAATTTGTTTATTTTGTGAAAATTTAAATTCTGAAATAATTGTACGTCTATATAATTGAAACCGTGTATGTTTATATTCACTAAATAATAATAGATGACAGCTGGTAATGAATAAAATCCTGGGATTTAATTTGACAGCATGGTGTGTCACATCATATATATATATATGTTAGTGATAGCATGCAATCGATTTAAGAAAACCATTACGCTTTACATGGCAGTAACGGCCACTGCTAAATACCTTTGATTTTTAGTTAAACATACGAAAATTTATAATCCCGTGAATAGCAATTTATATAATTATCTTGTCTGCCAGAAATTTTGCATCTCTGTATTGCATGATCTTGGAAATAAAAAAAACTTACTTTAGCTCCGTTTAGAACGCTCTGATTTCGTATATCTGATAGCATTGTGTCATGAAAGAAGAATGATGCAGAAAAAGGTAATCCACCAAGTCAATTAAAATATTCGTAAGAATATCTTTATAATTATATTCATTTCTAACACTCAACGTAAATAATAGTTAGCTTTAATCCTATGAGGTTGCGATGATACTCAATATATAGGGATTGGGCCCATTTTATTTGAAGCTTTTACTAGCCATCGTTTAAAAATAGGAACAGCTGAGTGAGCACATAATTTTTGTGATCAGCGAATGTATAACCCCTAAGCATTGCTCCGTCACTCTTCCGCTGATTCGGCCTACCCGCAGCCATATTCTCGTCGTCGTGCTTGCTATTTAATGCCAGTTCAAACTGTGGCAGGTCATCGAGTGTCTAAAGCAAGCGGGGCTTATCAATAACCATCGACAGTCAATGCAGCAATGCATTATCGTCTGCGTACACGAATAATTGACCTCCGATGTCGTAGTGCCTGAACTCACACAATGCCCTTTTTACTGTCAGTTACCCCCTTTTTTAACAATGTATTTGCGTTTTTCTTAAAATAAAGAGCAACTCGCGAATGGCATGGGTCTTCCATCAGGCGGAATTGCGCCAAAATCTATGTCTGATGTCTATAACTATTGATAAAGGGCCCATGGATTGATGCGATACCCGTTCCAAGTTTTAACTTTCGCCTACATTGGTCGAAGGTGTGTTGAGCCTCATCTGGCCAACGGAGCAGCTCTTAGTGCCGACAAGTGGACAGGACGAGGCCGAAAGACTGTACTTGCTTTCCTACATATATTAAATTGGGTTAATGTGAAAACGCCCTAGCTATTTCTTGTGTATTTGTGTATTGTTACGCGCATTTAATTCCGCTCTGCTGGCTAAAATTCAATAGCATAATGAATCTAAGCTTCATTGCCTGGTAAGTTTGACAAAAAAGTGCCTGCCATACACTGAAACACTTTTGGAGCAATTTGAGACCACATGGCATACAATGGAACTGATTACATCGTTACATTACCTACAGAGCCATAGTCCATCGATCATATGGTCACTCACCAATTTGCATAAAACCTTGCTTCCAGTCGAGCAAGGCAAACTCCCAGCTTTGTATAATAAACAAGTAAATATTCAGTAACATAAACACAAACTAATAATCAGGTATTATGCCTTCTTAGTAACGAAACTGCCATGTTTGTCCGAAAGTATTCATCCGTTTTCGTCACAAAGGTAATGAGTAGCATAAAAACATGATTCATTTGATTAAGCCTCTTTTTTAAAACCCTCTATTGTGCGGCTGTTGCGGTTTTTTGCGATGGATTATAGATATTATGAAGCTCCATGAAAATTGTATATCGTGAAACTGTCACAATGAATTCGGTCAGAATAAATTTCAAAACGAACATTAGTTGCATGAGTGGTGATAGAAATTACTTTTAATAAAGATGATCCATTATGTACCTATAATTACCTGTATTGTATCGCGTGATAAAGGAAATTCATCCACTAGATCGCTTAAGTACATATTGGGAACTCATCACGTACTGTCCAAAATTTTCCGCGGCCACGGCTCGAACATGGATACGTCTGCTTCCGAATCTGAAATTGCCTTTTCTACACTATTCAATATTTAATTTATAAAGACAAATGTATGCACATTCTGGGTCAGGTGTTTAAATCAAAACCGCAAACTTATTAAAATTAAGATAAATTGCTGACGGAAAAATGCATTGCGGATACACCTAAACGGAAGGGGCGTTTGTGCAGCGATGTTGTCTACTGTGCTACGTATATATATATATATATATATATATATATATATATATATATATATATATATATATTATATGTATATATATATATATATATATGTATATATATATATATATATATATGTATATCTTGAATTACATGTCCGAATGAAAGTTAAGGGAGAAAACATCTGCCAGGATGGACTTCTTTTATTCCCAAAGCTGTAAGCTATTGCAAATCAAATAAAATTTTATTAGTCCAATTTTTAATGCCATCATGAAGCACTTTACTATGATGATGTTTTAAAAGTTCTGTTGAAATAAACTTATTTGGACAAGAGAATTTAGGGGGATTGAGGAAGAGATCAAATGATAAACCAAAATTCAGAAAACCGCCCACCAAATAGCTGACACTAATAACGCCTTGTTAATTACCCTCTATTTAAAGTTGAGTTCTTTAAATTTCAGTAGCTCCAAACTTAGTCATATACGGTACATTACCGCGTAATCGAGCCTAAAATTTATTCAAAATCGTAATAGTTTGTCAAACTTCTTAGCCACGGAAGACAGTTAAACTGTGTGTGAGTTAACGAACTGATCAAATCTCTATTATAATTAAATTTATTCGCTGAAAAATAACTAAGTATTTTTTATAATACTGGTATATAAGCATATATCACACTCAAATCTGAGTTAATGCATATTTGTGCCTTGAAGTCATTTATTGGTAACCATATTCTGTATTGAAGCTTAATATTGTTTCCAGCCAATTTTTTTACCTAATAGTTTAAAAATGCTATTTTTTCGTCATAACTCAGTTCGACTACAAAATCGGCGTTTTAAATGGTGAATTAAAATATTCAAGATTGATTTTTGTTGAATTAAGAAAAACATTATTTAAAACAAACACAGGGCAATAAATGCGCTTGTAGACGTGCAAACAAAGACACACAATTTACCTATTAACATTCAATACATGTTTAAAATTGTGCTGTCTATTTAGCTACGAATTAGGAATATTTGTCAACAATTTTCCCAATATTTGTACATTTTATAAGTGTTTAATGGCAGGATTATTGACCAAATAAACGTTGAGAGAATCATGTATTTCTTGTTTGAGGAAGCTGAGTAAATTTATCAAATTTATTATTTTCGGCCACACTGGGAACACCTCGTGCACTTGTCAGAATTTAAATCCACTGGAGCTCGAGCCATGAAAGATTTGATCTGTAGTGAGACACTTATCTAGTGCACACTTCTTGCTGCAGACCATGCGCGCGTTTTTGTTAATCAAGTGTTTAGGTTGTAAGCATCGCCAAATATAACCATCAAGGAAGGATCAGTAACCATAAGGCAAAGTTGGTAGAAAGAATAAATTTTGCACTCCGCAATTGGCTTCCGTCGCTTAGGGGATGAGTTTTCATGCACACAAGCAATTTTTCCGTGGTTGAAATATCGGCTGCGGTAACTCTGACGTATATTTGATAAGTGACCAATAACGCCAGATGGATGTTATCTAACTTATTAAAGTTTTAGTGTTCCGACGAAAAACATGCACATATTTATGCATATAGATGTTTAATGGATTTTTGAATAAATTCATTTTGATTTTATTAGTTATGTTGACATTTGCGTATATTTATAGAAAGTGAATTATTTTTTCTCATACGTTTTTGATATTTATTATATATTTTGCTTTCAGACAATAAAGGCATATGGACCAGTTGTAGCAAAGGAATTGCAATGTGCCGCTAATTGTTCATATGTATCGGAAATAACGATGGGTATTGTCGTAGAAACTAAATGTTGCGCAACAGACCTTTGCAATAGTGCCACACACTTTAAAACTAACCCAATGATTGGCCTACTATTGATTTTCGTCCTCGTCTTTATGAGATGATACATTTTACTAGAAATAGTTTTATGAAAGATTTTATCGTAACTTTGCATTGGTCTTATAGTTCAGGATTTTGGCATTGTAGTTTCAATGATGATCTCTCTCAAAATTTTGCCTAAAATTTTATTTGCGCTGAATTGTAAACACTTAAAGGTAAAAAGATTTATATTTGAAAAATGAAAATAGATTGCTGGTAACTTTTTCTAAATTTTGAACCATGTTTCTGTTTACAATTTTTCACTATTGAACTGTTTTGCTTAATAATATGACTTTAGATAATTTACCAGTATGTTGAAAATAAATATTTTATAAAAAATTTCAATTAAGTAATTCTCAGGTGTATGTGTTTATGAGTATATTCTGTCGAGTATAAAATCACATAGTAAAATACACTTTCTAATTTTTTTTTAAATAATCCGGTGAGATGCACATATATTAAGTATATTGATTGCGATGAGCTTCAACTTAATTCGATTATTTCACATATTCAACTTTTAATATATTTAATCTTATTTGCCAACGTTCATACGATTTGGAGTTTGAAAACGGTGGATATATTTCTTCAAGAAACGATATTTAAAAATCACGTGATTGTGTTTAATGGCAACGTAGCAACAAATCAGGAGCAGACTTTACCAGTAAGCCCGAGAACTGCATGGATCTATGTGCAGCCGAACAGAATTTCTCGTAATTGTGTATTAGGTGTTGTACACCTCATAACAAATTAATTCAAGTATTTTATGGGGTTTGAATCCCTACCAAAATGTATGAAAAATGCGACTGTCGACGGAAAATTCAGTGAAAAATATTATGTAAAACCAAAGGGGCATTTATAATATTATCTCCAGAACAGATTTATTTAGATATTGGAAATTTGTTTGAAATGCGAAACTGATCAAATTTAAAAGACAGTTCCAATTTAAAAATTTAAAAAAAATAAAATTTTATTCGTGGGTAGTTTAGGAGAGAACGAGAGGAAAACCTTTCCTGTAACTTGCCACGCTGAATTTCATTTCTACAAACCTAAATGATGCTGAGAACGTTTAAAATTGCCAGTAGACTATCTCGGTAAATCAAATATATTCTTATTTAATCTTAGATTCAATGGGTGATATTTACTTATGTATTGTGTTTAAATTGAACAGCATAAAATGTAATAAACTAAGATTTGTAGCACTCTTTGTGAATTGTCTTATAGACTATTCAGTTTGGCAGGCTATCTATAGAAAATGATGATTGGCTTTCAGGAGTGCTCTAGGAAAACAATTATTAATCTAACAAAACGCACTATCTCCTACTCATAATCCACTGCAAAACTGTACAAGGGTTATCCTAGTATCAGAACATAAGTTAAGACATTTACCTTGACAGCGATCTGATCTAATAAACCTCGTGGAAGCGTAAAGCGATTGATTGTTGCTTTACAAAGTGCTGCAGACGTATACCGGCCAGATTAAACCGGAAATATCAATTTATGTAGTTTAAGATTGTGCTAAAAACATTTTAATTTCTGGTGTCAGCATAAAATGTACAAATACCATACCAAAAGCTTCACTTTAACAAAAATTAAATGTCCGATTTTTAAGCTACTTCCATAAATCTTTGCGTAGAAACGCCGATGAAAATCAATTTTTAGCTTGTTTATGTCTTTTAGTTTTCGCTTTCCTAGATAGTATAATCTGTTATAAGTATTTTACATTTAAAATTTCAAATGTGTTTTAATATTGTAGTTTATTTTGTTCAAATTTCTGTCATTGTTTTAAAACTCTGATTGACCGACAAATTTTGTTATATTCGAATATTGTATCACAATTTTGCTTATAGTTTTACTTTGTCTATATAAATTTTTACACTATTTAAACCCTTTATATCTTTTAAAGATGACAATATCCTTTTTTACTATTTGCTTAGTACAATGTTCTTTACTCTGACTGCTCAATAATAAAATATTTGCTACAACCTGTCTCATTATTATTTTAATATGTTCAAACTTACAGATAGATCGGAGCAGAGAAACAGTATTTTTCCACTAAAGTTTATAATTTGGAATAAAACAGATGAATTTAAAGTAAACTTTCAATGATGCCTTCAGTAAACTATTGGAATGCATAGATGCGCAGCACATTAAACCTAAGAAAATGAATAAGAATATTTGCAAAACAATCTCTCATTCTTATAAATTCTTCAATTTTGCCCTAATGATGACGTAATATTATTAGCTAATGCGCGGAATAAGTCTGGTAAATATCAATTTACACGTATAATGCAGGATAAATAATGTCGGGCAGTGTTCAGGACTATAATGGCAACTATTGATTGATAAAATGTTGTTCCTTGTCATAGGAAAATGGCGATTATTTTCGGCATTTTACGCAGCGAAATGTCACCAAAGTTAATATCATGACAGATTATGCGCAAAAATTACTTTATATGGACATTAGGAATATCAAATTAAATAAACAAAATTTATAAATGTTGGGCAAATTAAACTGCAGAAATATATGATTGATAAAATCAGTGTTAGATTTTGGACAACTGCGAAAGTGAAGATATGGCCTACAAGAAAGTTTCATAATTTGTTCTATACTTCATCAATACATGAGCTAAAAGTTAGTAATTTGCATTACTAGCCGAGGTTAATATGATTTGGCAAAAAACAATATGAGTTCTTAATGCCTTCCTTAAAGGATTTTCGTAATAAATCATGATAACGGAACAGAAGGCCACACGACTTTAGTGACACCTATCGCCGATAAGGAATACCTCCAATTTAGTACACCACCCTTGAGCCATAAACAGAATAGGATTTCTCGAAGCTTACAGTCCTGTCTTATGAACTTCAAGATCTTTGAGACAAAAAGTTTGGTGTCGATTTGATAATTTATTTTTTAAAGTAGCACGTTATTCCAAAATCTCTATGCTTACAATACCTTTAGTAAAGATTTAAACAAACTTCGTTATTTATTTGTATGTTCTTTGGTTATATTATAATATCCTGTTAGAAACTGATTTTCATATTTTAAAACAGTGATATTTACTATTTTGCGATCTGGTGGAAGCCTATTTGCAATATTGGACGAAAATTGGTTGCATTTATTATTAAACATTTAACGGAGTTCACAGCTGAACAGATCACCATTAGAAAACGGTGATACAATTATTATTATTATTATGGAGCCTATTATCAGTTTATCTTAATTACCCGCACCACTGTGAAATAGTGATAGCTTAATGGAAGTTTGCGGATTTTCCGTGAATGTTTCCGTAATTTAAAGTAATTTCTAAGCGTTCTCTTTTTAGCAAATTTAATCTTGTTCCACGTATCCATCGTATAAAATATCGTTTGAACTTGTCATTTAGCAATAAATGTAGGCTCTGACATTTCCTAATATGTATTAGGTCCTAAAGTCATGCTATGTGTAATGTGTGCGACAGAACAGCGTAACAGATGAATTTAGTTAATTTTAATACCGTGTTTAATCATCAAAGCAGGTAGGGATGTCACACGTACACAGATAGCGTAAGCGTTATTTACTTTCTTCTATGCAATCTAATGCTCTAGTATATTCGACATGAAGAATATGATTGGTTTACCTTGCGGATTTGTCAAAAGACAGTGATTGTTTTAATTGTGTTCTAAGTTATCGTGGTAACGAAATTGTAGTGCCGCACTTCTCCTTACCTAAGATAAATTTCGTTAATTCCTAAAAGTGGAAATAAAGTTGGCTAGGTTAGAAACGTGAAAGATTACAACCAAGCCGTTGCATATCGTTGCATAAAATGTGCTAAGCACATTTGCGCATTTGACACTTTACTGTGGTTACAAAACTTTTTTGTAGTTCGTAAAATAGAAATGAAAATTAAATTCTGAATTTATGCGAAAATGTAAAACGCGAATATACTAACTGATACACCAAATTTGAAATGGCATAATATTACATTATTAAATCTAATGTTAAAATTCCTCTATTAAGATTATTTGTTTCGCACCTATAATGCAATTGACCTTTTTATTTTAATTAACCGAAAAGCTCTTTGCTTTATAAAATCTATTTAAAATGTGTGCATAAATTGACAGGACTTATATGCATTAATTATTAACATGTTTAAATAATATAATAACAGACGTGCACGCATAATACTAATGAGCACAGTTAATTTAATGATATAATAGCATAATAACATAAAATTTATACAAAAAATGATACTTCGCAGGTATATATCAATAACAAAAGTATGACCAAATATAATCCCCTGTTAATGAAAATCAATATATATTAAATTTACTTATCGCAAGTATGTAACATTAAATCGCTTTTTATCAGGAGGCAACGAGTTGAGACAACGTGGGGATTATTCGCTAAACAACAGATTTCAAAACGTCATCCTTCGTCTAGAACATAATTAATTCTCGGCCACCAAGTTAATAATAATAATAAAAGTATCAGTATTATTGTCGGCATAGATTATAAATGCGAAATAATTCAAAGTGTTTGATAATATAACTGACAAGATCACTGCTATATATAACAATAAAACTTTAGATAATATAAAAAATAGTGGTCTAGATTGTCACCCGTATAACGTAACATGGATTGCAAATTGAAGACAGAAACAAATCAGAAGTCTCAATCATGCGCAATAAGATAGCTTTGCAAAAGGTTTATCGTAAACATACCTTTCTGGTAGGAGTAATGTTGACGGAAATGAGATTACAAAATGTATCTCAAATATTTTGGCCAACTTTAAAAACAATCTTGAATTAATTGAAGAGTCCTTAATTAATTTTTACCTTACTTGTAAATATTTATTGCTTAAATATGTTTTTTAATTATTTGGACGCTGGAATTAGTAAATTATGGTCGGAAAAATCATTAACGAATGTCAACAACATTAATAAATTTAACTTGCAAACCTTCATGATCTGGCTGTCTAAAATTTTTATTGTTTGTATACATCTAAGCCGTGTAAGGAAACACGTTGCGTCATTCTATAATGATGAAAACGAAATATGTATTGGTTTTCTTACCCAACGTATGAGCCTGCTGGTATCAAATTTCATAATTATTAAGTTTTCTCGTTTAAATGCAAATATTATTGAGTAGATTTTGAAGGATCAAGATTCTCGCAGTCTAAAATGAAATATACTTGTCGGCTTCCCTTGATTTATTCTTCGCACCAGAGGATAAAATATAGTGCTGGATAGTCGTAAATACGCTATCATTGCTTATCATACAGGACTACAATATATATGCTTCCAAATATGAAAACTAAAATGTATTTTAATTATTTATGCAGCTCCGCAATCTTGAAACTTCATCATAAATCATCGTTTATGTAGCTATCTTGTATTAGCTGATATATAAGTATTAAACAAATGTTTGTTTTTTTCAATTTATATTTTGATAACATAAATTGCCTTAACAAATTTCGTTCAAACTTCGTTAACAGCTTCAAAATGTTTAGATAACCGAATTCGATGAAAGCTTTTCCCTATGTAATGAGTGCGCATTAGGCAAACAGATGCGTTAACGTAATCCACTGACATAACATTTGATCTTCATTGTCTCAAATTTCCTGTGCTCCTAGAGTTTGTCCAATTTGCGCTTCTTACAAAGGACAAAAATCGACCAAAATTTCTGCAACTATACGGATTGGGCTACGCGGAAAATGTAGCTACACCTTTCGGTTGTCGTATATATATATATATATTTTTGGCGAAATTTCATTCGAGAATTTAAGGTGATTACGACACCTTTTCTATTCATAAATAATTTCTGCTTAAAGTTAATAAGAGAACTTCAATTTCGTATGATGAATAAATTTAAAGTGAATGAGTATGCGTTGGGATTCCTTATAAAGATTCAATATATTACACAAAATTCTTAATACATTTTATTTAAAATCTGTTACCTGTTGGTACTTAATCGTTGAGAAGTACTAAACCGCTTTATTAGTAATAGTGCAATCGATAGATGCACGATCATCGCATTGCTCGGCATATTCATTTTTTGTGAAAAGTTACATTATTATACATCTGCGAACTACCTAACACGAGTAAGAAAATTCTTCATTATTCGACCAATTTTTCGTCTTGTTTAATGGCCCTGTATTTCTGAACTTGTAGAAAGCTAAGAAATTCAGAACTCTGCATGACGAGTTTTTCTCAATCAGTGAATAGTTTATGGTTTTATTTTCTTTATATTGTCGTTATTTAAACTAAAATATACTTGAAGTCGAAGTACCTTAAAAGAAAATTTTATTCACTTCAATTCTATTTGCTGGATTATCCCTTAAAAATTTCCCAATTTTATTCCAAATCGGCAATCGCACAGTTATTAAACAAAAAATTATATGATGAGGATTGCACGCCGTACTGAAAGATACGAAACATCGAAATTATTTTGAGCATCATTTTCCTGCTAAACGTATTTTTCTGCCATTTTCGATGTCAACTAATATATCATTATTGAATTCCGTTTTCTGCTGCCCATGTTGCCACCTAGAAAGTTATATCAAGAATTTACTTTGATTACACTTTGTCTTACATGCTATAATCATATATTGGTAAACACTACAGCGGTGCAAATAACGACATTTTAGAAAATATCCCGAAATTATTTGGGTCTGTGGCCTATAAACTTAGATAAATTGAAGGTGAGTACCATGATAATCTAGTAATTAAACAATGTCATAGCAGTTAGTTTGATTAATGCAGCATTTTTTTACATCAAACTAAAAACTATGATTAAATTTGTTAGAAGTGAACCACAATAAGCTTTCCTATTAAAATAAATATGGTATATATATATATATAGAACAAAAAACAAAGTGACATCGGTTGCGTTGAACCGCCAATAAAAGGTTTGCATTCTGAGTAATGTTGTTTTGTTCTTTAGACAAAAATGGTAGAAAAATAGAAACGATCAATATATATATATATATATATATATATATACGGCACTAAATTATTAACAAATTGAAAACTCAGTATAAGTTAGAAAAAGGGCACAATTAAATATACTTCACAAATATCTGTAAATGATAGTTCATTTTAATAAGCACACAAACAGAAAACTGAAATATTAGGATGCATAATGAATGTGAAATGGTATGGCCAAACGTCTGTTGAAACATTTGTGTATTAGGTGATGCGCCCCTAATAATAAATTAGTTCAAATATGTAGCAGTTAAATACTGCTTGTTGCGTAATTTAAATATGTCCAGAAGGATAAAACAAACACACAGTAAACGGCAGGTATATTGTCGTGCACAATCGTTTCGTGTTTACTGGCGACTCATCAGTAGGAGTTAGTATTACGCCCTTAACCCCTATATATTTTGGTGAGGAGTGGTAAGAGAATGATGCACCACATGAACTTGCTTTCAGTTTGCTCAAGTATACCCCACAACTTGAAAGCCAACTTACCATATATATAATATACTTTAAATCTGAGTCGCCAATATGCACGAAACGAATGTGAACGTGTTTATATTTTCTATTTTCATGCTGTCTTTGGTTTATACTTCTGGTCATATTTGAATTAAATTATTACTGTGTGCGCTACAACTAATGAACAATTGTATATATTATTTCTCTGGCAGAAACAGTACCAAACTGTTATAATTAATTATAATTAAATTAAGTAATAATTATCGCGAAATGTGATAACTGATATCGATCAAGGCCAGAGTTTATGGATTTTCTAGATTGACTGGTATTCAGAAATAATTGTAATTCTCAATTTTGTTGAATTTCAGCATACATTGAAATCTATTGTGTTTGTGCCATGTACCATTTGGGTAACCATTTTGTTGATATCAGGTATTGACACAATAGCGATAATGTTGTTACCTTTTATAGGCTTGGCATATATATAATGTATAGTTGGTTGGTTTTGAAGTCGCATTGTCGAATACTTTATATGAAGCAAGATTCACTACTGCAGGTTTACACATTCGTATAGGAGATTGTACCGTTCTATTTCCCCATACACCTCATCCAAATATGTAGTGAGCAAATGGCGTAATACCAGCTCCAATTGATTAATCGAAAATAAGCAAGAAACCAATATGCATATGATATTATACTTTCTGTTCATGCTGACTTTGGATTATCCTTCTCGTTCATATTGAACTAATATGTTAATAGTACACAATTAAATGTATAATAGATCTCCGCAACATATAATATAAAACTCAGAGACTAGCTAAATTAAATTATTAAAGAATGAAATAATATCACGCAGTTTAACTGCTTTATCATTAATATACTAAAATAGAAAGAAAGATGTGATCTACAATCGGAAAAACCGCAATGTCCTATGAAAATATATTACGGTAGTTCAAAATTGGTTTTCTCTAGAACAGCATAGTCAATCTAATAAGTGATCATGGCGTGGGAATTAATTGAAGAAGCTTAGATATTGCAGGAACGAATAATTTTAAATACCATGATGTTGTCCGTAAAAGTTGCTACTTTTCCCAGATTCGCATGACCAAGTATATGCGACACGTGTAACAATTGGCAAACTAATAAACAAATCTCTCATTGTTAGTTCCATTATTTTTCCAGACAGCAAAAGTTAAACTTTAAATACGTATACTTTACTGTGAAAAAACCTTCCAAAAATTATTATTTCAGTAGTATCGGTAACTTAAATTAAGATTTTTCCTATTTCCGATAGGCTGACATTAATTAATCGGAAGATAGTCTTTACGGAGCATACGTTTTCAATGTGCCAATTGTCGTATTTTTCAACAGAATCTAATGCTTTGGCGCTGCAATATAAAACCCGTATAGGGGCAACAAATTTTATAGAATTGCTGAATTTTAGCAGTGATATAATAATTGCAGGTGGGACAAACTAGAGCTACCTTGTCCATAGGCCGGGTAATATCCTGTTTACATTTATTCGCAAGAAACTAAATAATATGTGGATTATTGAATTTGAGTTTGACGTGGTGAACTAATATTTGTTACATTACTTGAATTGCCGCAATTTGTTTAATTTTCATTGTTTTACGTCGTTTGTTATCTTGGTGATTTACTGTTTCAAAAAATTTTTATTTGATAACTTGAATTCATGCAAGTTACTATGATAATCATCAAGGATAAGGAATTGAAATAAAATCTAATTTCATGCCAACTAACGTCAATCAATGGTAATCTTGTGATCTTATAAATTCCACGGTTTTCGTCGGAATTTTACGCCAAACGAACTATCGACATTATGCATTAATGAACGAAGCATGCATTTAAAATGAGAACTGCGACTCTCATCCACATTATTCCACCTATGTCGACAGAAAATGCAATGTTTGGTGTACAACTGCTAGGTGGTGATGTTCGTAAATTTTGTTTCTTCCAACACCTTTATGTTTTATGCAATTATGCGGTGACCACAAGAAGAATAATTCTTCGCAAATTATCCATTGATAATCAAAATCTCGAAAAAGATTATCTTAGTTTAGTGAAGATCACGAAAAATTGGAAAAATTTCAAAAATTAGGGCATTATGGTGAAAAATACACAGTCCAATCCAAATATCGTTCTTGAGTAATTGTAGAAGTCAAATGTTCCTTACTTGAAAATATTCTAATGAAAAGAATATCTGCACAGCCAGTTACCTACTTTGGAGAGCATCTGCCCAATATCACAGGAAAATCAACACAGGTAGGTAAACGCATTCCGATAAAAGTAGTCGAAATATTTAAAAAAATGAAAACTACTGAAACAATAAAAACAGCGTTAGACAAAACGCAGATCAGGTAAGTGGAGATATAGTTTTTTTAAAAGACAAGGCAAACACGATATGCATGAAATTGTTCCCCAAGTATTAAAACACGATCAATTAATGCATTCCTACTCTCAACATCAGTTAGTAATAGAATAAATGTGATGAATTAAAACAAACGGCAAAAATCTTCCATAAATGTGAGAACAATTAAGGAAAATGAAGATTATAATTAATTTATCATTATGCCAGTAAAATAAAAATGCGAAATTCACTTAAGAAATGGCCGTGCTCTTCTCTCTCTCTCTCTCTCTCTATATATGGTGGTATATATTCATATTATTTTGAATGCGAACTAATAAAATGCATAAGTACCCGGCCAAACGAAACTTTACCGAACACGAGAGCGGCTTCTTCTCATCTCTTCGAAAGATCTTTAAACTGAACATCTCTTTATTTATAGAATTTAAAATCCAAACCAAATTGAAAAGGATTGTAAAATATGAAACAAATCTACTAATATGTGCGTCACCTCTAGTTCAATGCCCGATCGTGCTCCTTCTGCTTGCATAAATCCATTAAGCTTATCATTTGGATGACTCTCTTTTGCTATTACATTTGTTAATTACTTTAAATTCTACGTCAGCATAACATACGTGTGAAGTTTGAACGATAGATTGTGCAATTGCAGATGTGTATTCACAATTCGATTTGAAACAGGCATTTAAGATGCAAAATATATTAGAAACATGCAAATTATTGAATCAATTATTTAAATAGGAAGTAAACAAAACAGACGTACTGCTGAACACAAAAGATAACAGTCTACACGAACATCCCATTGATGAGGGATGCAGTTTTGCGAATAGCACAAGAAAAGTTTAAGTGGCATTAACTCGTACATGTAATGCAGTTAATCTACAAGTTTAATTTAAGGTATCAGACATTCCGTTAACAGAAATTAAAGAGAAACAGCCGTTAATGTCGGCATTGAATATTATTTACCAATAAACATGCGAAAGTTTCCGTTCAAATTACGTAGGCGGATCGACTAGACGGTTAATTACTCGAATGAGAGAACATTGCAACTTAAGCACATGTTTCAAATAAAATGGTAAATACGCGTCTGCAGTTGCGCAACACATCGTTGAAACATCACACGCATGTTCTCCAGACGTAGTATTTATAATAATTACTACATGCAATAAAAAAGGGAGTTAGCCCATACGAAGCTTTATGGATAAATAAATTTCAGCCGGATTTATGCAAGCAGAAGAAGCATGTTCAGGCATTGAGCGTGAACTGGAGGTGCTGCATGCAATTAAACCTTTTTTCCTTATTTCATACTCTCTCTGTGTTTACACTGTCCTATCGCTTTTCGCTCTTCAATTTGATATATAAAGTGATGTTCATTTGTAAATACCTGAGAAGAAAATTATAAATAATCAGTTCTTGCATCTGATAAAATTTCTACGCTCCATGGAGTACTAGAAGAGATACTATATATATATATATATATATATATATATATATATATATATGGCAGGTGTCTATTTATTTATCTCTAATAAGTTTAAAAATTCATTAACATAAAAAAAGATAATGGTCATGTATTTCGAGAGTACTAACAATCACTTTACAACCTTTCAGTTAGATATCCTGAGTTTTAATTTTATTGCAATGGTGGAACCCAGTCTGATTCGATTTTACTTCCATTTCTGTTAAGGCTGATTAGTAAGTTTATATTCGTATGCGTCTGTGAGTCTGTTTCGTGTATGGTTCCGTCTCGTTGAAATGCAAAGTGATGTCTGAGATCTTGTCATATTTGTACTGACGGATTGAGAGCTAACCAACCGTTCGCAGTGTCGGTTGTTACATGTCCGTCGTTTTTCTGAAGTATTGTCTTTTGTTTTGATTTGTTCTTCAATTTTGTTCTGTTTACTTGGGAAAAGTGCAGAATGTGCTAAATGTAGTGTTGCATGTTAATATTTGATTTTAAATTCCGTTGATGTTAACTATGGTGGAGATATCGTATGTGCAGCTGTTTTTCTCTCTCTTCAGTTTGTTACCAAACCGCTTGAATGTTTGCTGAAATGGGTCTTATGTGTGTTTGGTCTTACCTAGATGCTAGTAAATTGTTGTTAGGTTTTGCGATTCGTGGAAAATCGCGTAAAATATTATATTGGTAAAACTTTTGAACTTTTAGGTCGGGCGCTTGTTGCTTCATATAAAGAGTTTCGTATATATAATTGAATAATTAGTCTAATTGGCTGTTTACCTCGTTTCTAATATACGATCAGAAATAGCTCATTTTTGTGATGGAGACAAGCTTTATTGAATCATTTTCTGCGGAAAATGTCGATGGATTATGTTGACTAATTGCTTTTTCCTACGTCCTATATATATACATGAGAATTTGAATATCGTAAATTCTGCAAACCACCAAAACCACTTCGAAATATCATAAGCACAAACACCCTAAAGGAATCTTTCGAACTATCAGATGAACTGAGAGTAAGAACTTCCTACAAAACATTATGATCTCGCTTGACACGTCGTTCTTTGATACGAAAATCACACTGGAAAATATATCGATTATCATATGTGACCTGTTTAAAAATGTGTTTCGATATTTTCCAATACACACCAAAGATTTAACAGATCTCATATTAGCATTTACAAAGACTTGCAATTTATATTTGAAGTTAAATATTACCGTAAAATCAATGGTTTAGCTAAGAGAAGCTACATTGCGCCCCTCCTGGAAGATGTATACATCTTGAACTCTCTGACCTAAAATAAATAAGTAATCAGTGCGTACTCTAAAAAAGTGTGTAGATGATATATTATAATTATTCATCCCAGACGCAACGGACCTAACGAAATTCTGTAAGCAAACCATTGGAGCCAATCCAGACATAAAATTCACTCTCAAGGTAGAGAAAGGCAATAATTTTATCTTAGACATCCAACTCATACAAGAAGAAAGTGTTAATCTGACACTGACAATACATAGAAAATCGACTTCCACTGGCAAAGTATTCATTCAAAAGCGGAGTGCAAATATCCCACCAACGAAACATAGTTGACATGCTAGCAAGCAGAATCAGGAAGATCTGCTCTGAACAAGGAATCTCGGAAGAATTGGACTGTTTGTAGAAACTTTTGCTAATGAACAACTTTCCGTAGCGGTTCATTGATGTCAATATCATACCACGTCAGATCCGTACTACAAAAAGTAGCGTCATGCAGGTTTTCTTTAATGTACAATATAGTGGCGGTCTACCAGCCTCAATCATTGCACGGCTTATTGAAAGTATCACTATGGAAACCTTTCCCAATGTAACAGATAATATCACATTCAGCACATATTAGGTTGGTTGACAAAGGTCAATTGCTAATTCTCTTCAAATCATTTAAAGTCAACAAATTCCAATGTATATGCGCTAGAATATATACTGGACGTGCGAAGAATTAACGTAAACCAGCAACATTTAGTGCAAATAATCATTAAAATGGCTTGGAACTGCCAAGAAAATCAGCCATTTCCGATCACATATGGAAAAATGTGCACCCAGCCAAATTGGCCAATTTCCCAATCGTAAACAAAAAAACAAGAAACAATTTATATAAATAATTTTATGAAGCACTTTATATAAAATAACAATCCGGCCAAAAATGATAATGTTTCATCAACATGATATTTAAATCGACTGGCTAAGTATCACAAAGCCAAACAACAATTGGCTATCATCCAGGTAAGGCCAAAAACCCACTCGATCAGACTCAACAAACATTCAGTCGGATTGACAACAACCTGAAGAAAAAATTACAGCTGCACATGCAGTATCACAAACACAGTTAACGGTGATAGAAATTTCAAAACAATATGAGCATTCAACACTGCAATACGCAACAAGATTCTGGAAATTAACATCCCTAAAGGTAATAGCAATAACTGCGAAAAGTTGGTTACTTCTCAATGACCAAATCTCAGGCATCATATCGCAGTACAACGAGGAATACCTCTACACGCAAACGGACACGTAAACGGACACACATACGGACACATACGCTTATATTTCCATTAATCGGCCCAAATAAGAAACAAAACTCTAAAAATTATTGGTCATTATCCACTTTTTACTTCAGAATCTGGTGCTCCAACCACTGAGCCACCCTGGTGCCCACAATGCAAAATTTTAGTTGTATTCTAAATAAAGTTCCTCGGTTGGCTTTTCCTTTAGGTGGAGCTTATGTAGCATCCCGTCACACCCAAAGTTTCAACTCACCGTCCCAAATCTTTCATTAAAGAGCATTCATCGAACTACATTGGGAAATGGTATTGAAATGACGAATTTTATAATTAAACGGACAGCGTTTGTGCGGGGGGGGATATCGATTACTATTGTTACTAAAGTATAGAACTGAAAATTGTTTGTGGTGTGCGGCAGGGTGGTTCAGTGGTTAAAGCACAAGATTCTCTAGCAGACGTGCCCAGTTTCGACTTCTATTCGTGACAAATTCTGGCAATTACGTGATGAGTTCTTAATTAGGACGAAACCGGTCTACTGGATTAATTGCCTTTTCAACATTATCCGATGCTTATTTTATACTGACAAATGTATTAACCTATAGGGCCAGGTGTTTATTTCAAGATCACAAACTTGATTATAGTAATTATTTTACTTTCCGCGCAACCAATGGTAGTTCAAGTCAATAATGGTTGTTTTCAATAAATTTAGCTTTTTGCTTTAATTAATTTCCATAACGACTGCCAATTATGCTATCAACCACTGTAATAAATGAAAAAAATAAAATTGTTAAGCAAAGAATGAACCGCTCGACATTATGGTATATGCCGCGCCTTGTCGTCTTAATATTTTAAATTAAAACGTACAAAACGAAAATTAATTTGTTAGGTTTTCTATAGGCCATATAATTTTCATATTATTCTTTTGTTGGCGTGGCTGTTTGCGATTGACGTACTTTGAACGCAATGGTCCATCAACAAAAAGATGTTATGATAGTTGGTTTACTTAAAAAATATGGAAAATACAATAATTGTGTTCTTAGTAATAAGTGAGATGCAGTGATTAAACGAGTATTTATGATGATTCAGCATTGATATTTAAAAATAAAAAGCAAAAATTGTAAAATACATATTATCTACAAAGAAAAATCTGGATTAATTGAAATAGTGCCAAATTTATAAACAAAAGACCAGAGAGTCTACGTCAACTTTCATATACTGCGAGTAGATAGCAAGCCCTAAACAAGGGAATGTTGACAAAAATAAAGTAAAGATTAACCGGAGTAGAATTGATCACTACTTCACCAGGATACTATAATAATTCGATAAACCCACAATATTTCAGTTATAATACTAAATTCAATTGCACAGCTGCCTTCATTATTTCAAATATTGCTCTTTGCGATAAATAACTTGTAAACTCTTAACAGATTTTTTTTCAGTACAAATATTTCCTTAGACTTAAATCAGTTGAGCCAATGTTATTATCGAATTTGACAAATGATCCAATCTTTCAGACCTGATGTTTCTGTTAAATACATTAATTATGGTGAGACTAGAAGCGATAATGATTTTAATTTATAGTGTCCGTTTAATAATGCCAGGTTAGGGCAGCATAGTTGGAACGTTCAGTCTAAAGAGATGCCATATCGATTCTACATAAAGGGAAGGCTAAGGAGGAAATATTATTTAATTCATAACTCAAACGTGTTTGATGCGTGAGACAGGGTGACTCAGTGGAAAGAGCAACAGATCGCAAGGTAGTCGTGCTCAGGTTTGGGTAAAGACCAAAATAAATTGTTAAATGTTTGTGAATAGATCTGAATAAGTGCGAAACATGTCCACTATATGAATTGCTGAATCTACATTAGAGAAATTTTATTATGGCTGACTACTGTAAGTGTGATTTAAAATTATAAAATTAAATTATTATTATTATTATTATTATTATTATTATTATTATTATTATTATTATTATTATTATTATTATTATTATTATTATTATTATTATTATTATTATTAATATTAATAATAATATTCTCAAAATATGAAATGCTAAAATTTATATCAGACTTGTTAGTCGATAGAAATTTACAAGTAATCAAAATTGAAATTGAATATTTTTACGTATTATTTAAACAACTTCAATAAACTTTTGTCAATCGCACAAGACATTTCCAGTTTTGACAAGTTCTAAAAATGAATTTGTTACATCGTTTAAATGAGAATGCTATTCAAAGCGTAAAATTTTAATTTACCATACAGTTTTTACTGTTTTAAATGACTTTCTGGAAAATTAGGCAAACTTATAATTAAGGAAACGAATTTCGAAAATATACGATCTCAATTTCTTGCACATAATTTGGTACTGGAACTTAGATAATCGCTGCCAAATCATTTTCGGACCGTGGTTGAAGAATGCACGAAAATATATTTTAAAAATGAAAATAGCATAGCCTATAAGACACAACGTTGCTTTATACGAATACCAGAATAGTTAAAAACGCCAGTTCACTCAATTTGTGTAATCAAGAAAAAGTGTTCTAATCTTTTTTTATATAAAACGAATGAAGTATTGCATGAAGAATGTCTTTACTTACTAAAATACAAATTGCACTATAAATGAAAATATTCTGGAAGAACTCAGATAGTTCGTTCTAGGCATACGTTAATAAAGAGAAATCTATTGTTCAAGGGCACTTGCGTTTCAACCGAATTAAGTATTTTTCATGACCTTGAGATTTGTAGTACAGAAATTGGACTAATTTAAAAAAAATATTTGCGAATTTTCTGCCAAATGTTCTTTAATGTTTCAATTTAACAATTTTGCTGATGATCGAAAAATCATCTTCAAATAGTTTCTTTAAATTATGTTTGCGATCTTGAAGAAAACACCTATTACATTTTATTTAATAAATCGTCAAACAACATAGCAAAATTACCATCAAATACACGTACTAACGCGTTTCGGCCTTTCATGATTATCAGGAGAGAACGACGGCAAACAGCCTATCGAGGATCAAACCGCAATACATGTACGTTGAAAAAAAATTAGACATGCAGCTCTCACCTCTTGTAATCTCACGTAGTTTGAAGCCGTATTCTGATGATGATCATGGATGGTCGAAACGCGTCAGTACGTGTGACTGACGGTAGTTTTGCTATGTTGTTCGACGAATGGTTAAATACAATGGGATTGGTGTTTAAATTAATTACGCAAGCTTGATTTAAAGAATTATTACTACTAACTGCGCAAACAATTGTTGTTTAATTTTATTACTTATCTTCTTAGTAGATTTTTTTAAAATTATTCCGCAAATAAATATGGTAAAACATTGATATTTATGATCTAAATATGTATTTAAGAACATTGGGATTGTGAACAAATAGCGAAAAAGAATATCGATAAAAATCGATATTATGACAATATTTAATTATGTCATTTTCATTATTCTATTATTAATGGTGTGCCTGAAAACAGCTTCTGCTAAAGAAACTAACAGAAAGAATTGTTTGGAACTAATGATAAAGTAAAACATTATAGAATTTATAATATTTTGAATCGGTTGATCCTATAATATGCCAATGTTATTACAAACCCAATGAATTAAGATTCGTCAAACGAGATAGAATCTTAACAAAGTATATTTCTGCGTCATGCGCCATATATACCAGCAAACATATCAGTAGACACGTATCTATTTGACCCTAATATGGAAGATACATTGCATTGGAACTAGATCTGGCCATTTGGCGACTTTTTACAATTTGGTGGGAAATATTGTGGGAATAATATATTTTGTTATAAAATTTTAAAAATTTAAATCTTTTGCCAAAAGGACTTAGAGAAACGCCTTCGTCAAAGATGTTTTTATAAACACACTGCACAAGGGAAAATATGTGATCCTATTGATCGCTTGAGTATTGACTAAGACAATAATATCAGGTGATTACAAAAAGGATCAGGTTATCTGTGGTCTCTAAAATATCTTGATGAAATTTTTATCCTAATTATGCGCGATACCATCAGATTAGCTAAATATATATTCCAAAGTGGTTAGCAGTAAATATTTGAATAGCCAAGAATACTGGACGGTAGCACGTAAATTATGCAACAAAAAGCATCATCTATAGAAAGTTCCCAGAATGTTTTCTATGTAACATGAAAAGCAACATCACTATCAGTTTCACAAAGATCCGATCGATTCCCATTTCTAACTACGCATTCGCTTCGTCATAGTTCAAGTTGAGTGCGGAACGAGGTTATCAAAGTTGATTAAATCTGCTATTGCGTACGTGTGATTAGACGCTTGAGGATGGTTTTGGAAAGGCGAAACTGAATCGTCGCCAGCCAACGAACTTTACATCGGATCTCATTTCCATTGGTTAGTATAAAAAATGTTGAAGCCTTTGAAAGAAAGGGACAAATCCGCATCCAACCTGAACGAAGATGGAACGGAAGTGTATTTACAAGATAAAAACAGACATTGGATATGACGAATTTACAGTTGGGATGGGATGAACGAATATATTAACGAATCCAGAATAATGGCTGTAGATACTGGTAGAAAAATGATTTATTAATAAATGTTATTCCATGGAGTACGTTGTTTTGTTTTCGTACAAACACACATATACACACACACACATAAATATATATATATATATATATATATATATATATATATATATATATATATATATATCTATATTTCCTCTAAGGAAGAAAAAACTTTAATAATATTTATCCATTGCTAATATAATATTCATATTATATATGGTGTATGAATTTAAATATACATACATGATGGATAGATAGATAATTATAAAAGATGTGGGAAGAACCCACATGGTTGCTTATATAATTATCTATATATGCGTAAGGTACAGTGATTATACGTATATACAAATGGACAATTATACATAAGTTTTGGGTATAATTAAATATAAATAAGTAAATGATAAATATACTTATTGCTAATATATTATGTACCAAAAGTGAATAGTATGAACCCACTTGTTGTTTACATGTAATTTTATATGTAAATAGATATAAATATGGATTGGACACAGATATTTATATGAAAAAGTAAATTAATATGCGTATAAATGCGTATTTGGTTGATACACTATTCGATAGTGAAGGCTCTGTATTCAGTCTTGTATAAACAATAGAATAATATTATATTCTTTCAACAGATTTTCTAACCTCTCTTTCTATAATCTTTTGCACACAGGATAAGATTAGATAAACCGGGATTTTGAGAATTACTGTAATATGATTAAAATTTTAAAAAAAATTGGTGATCCCTCTGAGTGTCGAGAAGAGTAATTAAATAATGGAGACATCAACGATAAACGTGAATGTCAATCCATGTGGTTTGCTTATACTTATTCTATAAATGCCATCTTAAATTAGAGTACACATATGTGTTTAATAGTTTTTGTGTACATAGAGGTTGACGTGGATATATTTGTGCATATATGTGGGTATAAGAGCATAGGCATTAAGACCGGACATTAGGATAGCCATCTACCTGATTATCGGGTTGCGATCCGATTTGTTTGCATCCACTGTCTTCCAGATTTTTGTTCCATAATTTTCGATAGGATAGCCAATAAAAATAATTTAAGAAGTAAAATAAATATAAATATATCTGTCTTGAATGTGGATACTACATTTTCTACAAGTTATTGTTTTCCTACGAGTATGGTGTCATATCTGAAGATTGGACCAGAAATGAAGCCCGAAAATTTGGAAAGAAATTAAAAAATCTCGTTTCAATATCCTTTTCAGACAAACAGCTTATGGGCGGCTTCAGAGTGAAGAGACAAGTCGAAACCCGTTAATCAAGGCCAAATAAATTCTGTTTAGTTGGAAATGTAAAGAATTCAGAATTTTAGTGACCTACGATTGCTAGCAATTGTCCCGCAAAAGAAAAAGGCAGAATGAAAATAAAAAATAGTGATAGCGTTGCGCACGTTACAGCAACATTATAGCATTACTTTAATTAGATTGCTGAATGTCACGCGTGCGTGTGAGTACTATCCATAGCTGTTATGTTCATCTAAATAATTGAAACAAGAATAACTGAATATTAACTTACTATTTTCATGCTCTATGTGAAATGACGTAACTGAAGTCGCCCTCACATATTCTGGTAGAGGGAGACCAATTAATCAGGAGCATTTACCATAACTGCATACAATGTAAGTGAAAAAATTAGAAATCAGAACGAGCCATACACAGGTGAAATTCCACTTAAACCACTCAGTTTGTACACAGGATTCGTCTGTTTTATAACAGGAGAACATGACGCGTGTGCGTGTGTATAGAGAAGTAAAAAATCTTTAGTTATACGAAATAAATACACACGTACGTTCATCTAAATGAAACTGTGATCAATAAACATTAATTTACTCTTTGCACACGCCGGACTCATTCTTTTCTTAATATCTGAAATTCTGTCTTATTATAGTTAACTCAATAGATTTGGTTGTAGGGATTAGGCACAAAAAAGTCATATTAAATCAAATAAGTAGGTTAATAATTATATGGAATATAAAAAAAGGTGATTAGACCAGAAAAAATTGAATAATATTTAACGAAATAATAGGCAATATAAGGAGAGATTATAAAAGCCCAAAAATAAGCGTTCAATTCACAAAGAGTTTTAATAGTAAACGAATGGTTAAAGACGTACAATTGAATACTTTATTTTCAATAATTGATTAACCATTAATTAGACAATAGGCTAGTCTTAATCCGAAGTACTTAATCTTTTACTGGAGCTAGCTTCCGATTCTGATTCATGCAATCTTCTGTTCTTACCATTAGTTAACGCTGTATTACAAATCGAACATAATGATTTTTCAGCATTTGTTTCGTTTATTATATCATCTCTAAATTTAATTCATGGTTTGAATTGAACGATAATATACATAATTGAATTAATGACTTCTAAACCGAATAAAAGATTGTTTGAATGAGTTAAAAAATAATAAATTGTGTAAATAAAGATCTAAATATAGAATATAAAATTGAATCTATTCGGTGGTTGTGTAATAGCTGAATAGTGGCATTTTGACCAGCATAATTTTTCGAATATCCGTTCAATTATCTTACAATTCTACTCAATAATAGATCTACTTTGTGTATGTGTAGGTGAAACAAACAAAAGTTGAGTGACGTAAACATAAATTGATGTGAGTAAATTCAGTATTGTGTATCATTTAATTGGTAACTTTTAGTAATTTATTTTGGTTATTTTGAACACTTATCTACTGATGTTGAAGATAATCGAGGACATCCTCCGAATAACATATTAAATACTGTACTTAAGTTGTCATTAGATATGTGCACCTATGCTTGTCAAGATAATGGTAAATAGAACTTACCTATTAAATCCGCCGTTTTAGGCTATAATTTACTCTTTACAAATTGTTCGGTATTTTGCAAAGAAACCTTTAACAACAGAACTTATAACATTTGACAAAAATGTAATTTGCGCGATTATATTGCATACTGGCCGTACTAGATTAATCGTAATATTATAAATTAATTCTACCATAAATGAAAAAATGCGTGTATCGTTTAAGAAGCCCGATTTAAATTTAAAAAAAGATAAAATTAGCACACTGAAAAATTTACGAAGCCGTATTCTAGTATTTCATTATCAGAAAAGAACGCCGATTTATGAACAAACAACTCTGTGCTGTCTTGGTGAGCCTAGTGGCATTGAGTACTTATATATCAGGAGCAAATGTTAAGATGAATATATTATTCTTAAAATTTATATGCATTTAAAAAAAGAGTATTATTAACTAATTTAAAAAATTTCAATTCTGATAGATTTTGAAATATCAGCCTATATGAAATTTAATATAGAGTAGCCTGAAATATAAAATATAAATAATATTGAAATTTGGTCTAAAATTCCTTTGATGACAAATGCAATTTGAAACATTTCGAAAATATTAAAACCATAGATTATGAGAGTGTCTTAAAATCTAAAATTCAAAAATTATAAAACAAAATTCATTAATGAAGCAAAATGTTGGTTGCTAAATACATTAGTTAATGCCACAAAGTCTTATTTATAGAGCGCAAATCACCTTAAATCACCTCATACTAAAATGTAAAATCATGTAATTTTTCATCTCACCAGAAATCGGCTACAACAAATAAGATAAAATAACACGACAACGTCTCAATTTAATTCAGCAAATATTACATCAAAGCGCATAAATACATTACATCATACCATAAAAAAATAATATAATACCATATTAACATAAAGCAGTTACATCACTAAATTTCAGCTTTCATCAAATCATATTACATAAATAATGTAATATAATATCATATCAAATGACATAGAAGCAGCTTAATTAATCACACTTAATTCAATTACAACTCATCACATTGTACAAAATTAAACAGCACGATATCAATTCACACTACTTTACATCTAATTAAATCATGGTAAATGAAATATTACAAAATCATGCCACAACATCATGCCACGAAAATGCGAATTCTTGCACGTCACTTCACATCACATAGCATATAAATGCAGATCCATTCAGACTATTTAAATTATATATGCACTACTGGAAATCACAATACCAAAATATGCTTAAATTGGCTCGCACCGCATTAAATTTTATCTCAGAAGCTAACATTACATCGCACCACCTTATAAATTGCAAAAGCTGTCATCAAGTAATATCAGATCACATTACATTAGTTCTAATAAAAAAAACGTATGTAATATCAAATTTGGTAGAAACAAAGCAAATTAAATTTATTTACATTAATGTAAATGATATAAAATAAATTCTCATAACTTAACATCAAATTTTATTAAATTCTATTACATTGCACAAAATGGTATCCAATATCCTTTGGTTTAACCCATACATTTCATATAATAAATCGTTACATTATTTTAATCACTATAAAAACAAGTTACGCTGCATCGCATTGGATCTCCTAATTATTTAAAATTTACTAGCATCCAATAAGTGCACATAGAATCAAATCAAATCCAATAATTTATTTTATATAAAATCGCATAAAATAACATAACATAAAATATATATAAAATATAAACCAATTAAATTTCGTCTTGCAACATTCCCTTGAATCAAATCAGGTTACATCCCTTTGTATAACATCAGGTCACATGAAATCCAATTTCAACAATTTTGTTATAGAACAGTAAACAAAATATCTTAAGCATAAATAACACCATATAATATTTAACATGTCCGATCACAGCATATCACATCACATATATTTATATTACATAAAATACGATTGAATTAAATCAGATAACATAACACATAACATCACATGGCAACACAATTATTCTCATCAAACACTAAACAACATAGGGTAACATATCATCACATTAAATCGAATGATATGCCGGCACTTTAAGTCAAATCACATCGTGTCACAATACAAATCATCGAGTCAGTTCACATAACATTAAATCCTAGCAAATCAGACAACATCACTTTACAAAAATTACATCATGTTACATTTAATCAAATAGTATCTCATCAAATCTCATAAATTCATGTGATGTTATCTCCATTTACATCTCTCCAAAATAAACCGCATGAGAGTACTTCATTTCTTAAACATTAAAACAAAATAAAAATAAAAATAAAAATAAATCTATTTGCATCTTATCACGCGCATGAAGTCATTCTCAGTCACATTAATTGCAATAAAGTCACAGTTAATCAAATTGCCTCGCAAGTTATCACATTGTATTTAATTATTTATCTCGAATTGTGTCTCATTACATCTAATCAGACGAAAGTGATTGAATCACATCTTACATTACCGCATCTGATTAAATTCTCCATCGCATATGAAATCACATATAAACCTGTAAAACCAAAAACGTAATATCATGTTATCAATTTGTATCAAATTAAATAATTAAATATAACCTTTATATTTACCATATATTTCAATATTTAAAAATATAAAATTTTATATCACTTAGATGGACTTAATCGCATCAAATTTAATAAAATTGAGCAATATAAATTCAAATTACATAAAATAACTCTTCAAAACAAATTAAATTCACGAAAAATCACTAAAACGTACCAAGTCAGATCACGCATGCTCTTATATTATAATATCACATTTAATCAAATTAATTAAAATAAATCTAATATACCGCAAATTATATCTGGAAGGTTTAATTACGGTCACACAAATTCACACGTAAAACACTCCAATCACATGACATATCCAATTATATTAAACTGTACCAGATTTTACAAACTTACTCCACATTGGAGTTCATTAAATCATACGTCTATAAAAAAAATACGTCTATATAAAAATGCGGAATGTATTCAGTTATATAACTTTCTTATCTTAAATGCTACTGTCGGCTTTACACTGCTTAGTTAGAAAACGGAAAATGGAATGAATGCAAAAACATTATAAACAATTTTTGTGGTTTTCTTTTAAAGAAATGTGGATCATGACATCTCAAGCTTTGAATGCATGAATTTATCAATTTTTCAGCTTCAGTAGAGCGTTTAACATAATAAAATTAAATTTAACTTTGTAAGGTGTACGGCAGATAAAAAAGCGGACTTGCGATGGCTCAATAATTGCTCTGTTAACAATAAATAAAAATATAACTCGTATTATGAACAATCTTCGTCTATTCGAACTTGTCGTACTTTTTGAGTTAACCAATGCTTAATCTTCGTTTTAGAAATAGAGATTCTTCAACGGAGACTGTCGTTTTTTGAGATTTATGTAAATCTGTGCTATCTTGTAAAGCTTTTAGCTATAATAAATTATCCGGTATCCGATTTTCCGCACATTCTTTTAGCAGTTATTTTTTAGGAAACCAAGTACAGTATAAATTAACACTATGGCAATCTTTTTGATCAACTTGATATAATTACGAAACGGATATATTAAACTGTCGCATTGCATCACAATTTCACTACTTATTTCATGCACTAACTCTATTCTTTTCTCCTGCGTTATCCTCAGACCAAAAGAGAAACATAAAGGAACAAATCGCAATTTATAACGATTTAAACATCTTGAAAATGTAGCTATAGCAGTACAAACTTTTCTGGTTTGTGTTTTACGCTTCACAATGTGTTGCTATCTTCAAAAATTTAGAAAAATCAACAAAATCGCTAATTTGCTCTCTTCATCACGTTCATGCGTAATGCTCATGTAAGCGAAGCATATTGTGTGGATGAACGGTTTATGCTGGCTTTATGGACGTTACATACAGTTTAGAGATATCAATACTAGCTATAGACATGCCAAAAGCGCTTTGAAAATTCGCGGTAAATTTTTCTGCAAATACATCATAATCAAACAGAATGTCCGTTGATCAAAAGAGAAATTTAAATATCTTTTCGAAATCTTTAAGCGGCGAAACCAGGATATTTCCGCAACTACAAAGACACGTATTGGATATGTCGAAAAATTTTATTAAAATATTTAATCAAAAAAAAGTTTCAAGTATTTTTTAGAAGGTTTATTCAATAATATATTTATTCAACGATATTGATTATTATTATTATAAATATTATCATTATTATCATGATTATTATTGCTACCACGCCGAATAATACTACTAACACAACTACTTATTCCACCACTTCTACTATTCCCTTTACAACTGTTACATTTATTTTTTATAGCGATAAAATGTTACACATGCTCTGCCTGTACAGGAACGGATATCGGTGTGGAAACTGACGGTTGTACCTTCTGTAGGGTATGTGATATTTACGATAAAGGAAGAAAAATATTTTCTTGCTGATAATTTTTTATCGAATAAATGTACACAAATATGCACAATATAATATTTATGCCAAAACTGAGCTTATTTGGTCTATATATATATATATATATATATATATATATATATATATATATATATATATATATATATATATATATATATATGAGTGTGTGTGTTTGTGTGTGTGTAAAATCAAATTCTGCCGTATTACTTCAATTCAATATCACTTCTCCAGTTTGCACGGTATCTGTTCACTAATAACAGTTTTCGTTTGGCCAATGAATACTTTACGCCCTTTGCCCACTATATATTTGGGTGAGGAATGTGGGAAAATAGAACGGTACAACAATGTTTACCGAATGGGTACATGGTATCAAAATAACGGATGTTTCATGGATTTCAAGATAAATCCATATCTAATTTTTACTTAAGAGGATAACGTGAAACAGGTTTTCTTCAGCTTACCATTTAGAGATCACCTACGGGCCTCAATAACTACAAAAATCTTTTTTACATACAAAAACATGCGACCAAACTAAACGTCTAAAACTTTCAACAGCATAATATTCTAATCAATTGGCTACAAATCACTCAGCCAAACAACAATTTATTAGCAACCAAGCCGGCCCTAACACCCATCAGACTAGTCTCAACAAAAATTCGATAGTATTGGCAACAAAATGAAGAAGGATAAAACAGCTGAAAATTTGACTTCACTACAATCGTTATTATAGGCAAAAATTTCACTATAATATAAGCGATCAACACTGCCAATCGTAAATCCCGCGCTGTTACCAAGGCGACAGAATAAAATTGAAGAACAAAGCGAAACAGGCAACAAATCGAACACTTGGTCTAAACGCAATCTATTAATGCATGAATAATCATTTCACAAACTTCACTCTGTAATACAATGAGAATGACGACTACACACAATCAGACACGCACACAGTCACATACCAATATGCACTCACAAATAAACAAAAACATGAAAAGTTTCCACCAGCTAAATAAAACTTAAATCCAGGATGTATGTAAATGAAAAATTGTAAATTGTAGCTGGGTACTTTTTATGCAAAATTTGCATTTTCCACTTTGGTATTGCATTTGTTTACTCATCCTGATAAAGAATATTCTGTGTTAATACAGCTAGATTGATGATGTTAAGCAAATAATTAAGAGAAAGAGAGGTAAATAAAATTTAAATTAAATTAAAGGGAAATATTAAGTTATGCTATTTAATGAAACGATAAACTGCAACAAATATAGCCATACATTGAGAGCCAAATGAGAGAAACCGAAAATTGCCAATTCAATATATTACAGTTAAATACTGTTTGTTGCGAAGACCTAATATATATGCAAGTATGTATTAGGTTTTGCAAACCTAGTAACAAAGTAGTTCAGTTGTGACCAGAAGGATAAACCAAAGGCAGCATGAACGGAAAGTATAATCTCATGCACATACGTTTCGTGCTTACTGGCGACTCATCAGTAGGAGCCGGTATTACGCCCTTAACCACTATATATTTGGTGAAGAATGTGGAATAATAGGACGGTACGATCTCCTAGACGAATGTGTAAACCTGCAATAGTGAAGCTAACATCATATAAAATCTTCGACAATGCGACTTCAACGCTAACTCACACTATATAATATATATACCGAGTCTGTAAAGGATACTAACACTATGGCTATTGTGTTACTAACCGATACCAACATTATTGTACCGAAAATGTGCATGGTACTAACACTATGGTTTCCGAATCGGAACATGATACCAACTTGATGGATATCAATTTATGCTAAAGTTCACCAAAATTGAGAATTACAACAATTTCTGAACACCTGTTATCTCAAGTCGCATTGTCGTAGACTTTATATGATGTTAGCTTTACTATTGCAGGTTTACACATTCGTCTAGGAGATCATACCGTCCTATTATCCCTCATTCTTCACTCAATTATATAGTGGGTAAAGGGCGTAATACCGGCTCCTACTGATGAGTCGCCAGTAAGCACGAAGCGAATAAGCATGAGATTATACATTCTGTTCATTCTGCCTTTGGTTTATCCTTCTGGTCACAACTAAACTAATTTGTTACTAGGTTCGCAACACCTAATACATAATTGCCAATTCGTTTGTGATGCCTAAATTAACTCAAACCAATCTTATTTGCTGTATTATTTTTCTTAAAGTGTTCAGTTAAACATTTATTAAATTAAACCTGTTATTGTTTGCATAATAAAATTAACAGAATCAACACAATTATGATTCAGGAATAGAAGGGTCCGTAGTTAAATCGTGCGAGGATACATGCCAAGAGAATTGCCAGAAGAGTGAAGGAACGGGCTATGACGTAAAATGCTGTGATACTGATCTCTGCAACTCAGCACGTGGCAACCGTTTTAGTCCGTTGGGCACAATGCTAGGAGCGGTATTTGCGTTCATTCTAGCGAAATCTCTTAAACAAAATCTGTTACAAAAGCGTGTTTTAAGCAGATCCACTTGCTTATATTTTTGCGAAAGAGTTTGTGTTTTTCGAATTTAAAAATAAACCAGACATTTATTTTCACAAATACTGTTGCAATAATTTGTTATATATGGATAAATTTGTGACTCATTTTTAGGTTATCACTTTCATATATGAATACTATTTAATCAGTTTTCCAAAACGGTAGTTTACGATGAGTAAAATAATTTATGCATTATATTTTCCCAGAAGAAGCAGCAATTATACTAGCAAACAAAGTAATAAATAAACAAAATGTTTAAGCAAACAGTTCAAATTACTTACTTGACATCATGAAATATGCTGCACTTTAAATACTGTTTGTCGAATTAAAATTTTAAATGAAAACTATTCAAAAGAAAATTAGTTCTTTAGCTTTTCTATGCGCCACAGTATTTTCATGTTTTTTTTCCTATGGATTAGCATATTGAACTTATCGTATATTGGATGCAGTGTTCCATCTTCGTTTAGATTAATCAACGAAAAGTAATTATATATGCTGCTTCATTTAGAGTTTTGTGATGATTCCTCACTGATACCTACAAACCTAAAGCTTAAAACAGATCTTACCATAAAAATCAATAATCTACAAAAGCATACCTGAAATAATTTAAAAAAAATTATAATTAGTTTTAGTATTAGTAGTAGTAGTAGTATCACAATTGGTCATCCATATTAATAAATATCTGTACAAGTAAAATTGAATAAATTGTGTATTACCCTTCAAACTATTGCAATAATTATAATAAATCTATACTTAGACATGTAAAATGTAATGCGAAGAAAGAGCAACTTCGTTCGGTAAAGACGAATCACTAAGAAGAATTCAAAAGAAGCATATTTGCTTAAAATAACAGGCTAACGAATACGGGCATATCCAAAACGAAAAATAGACACACCACGTGGTTTCACGAAGAAAAACTATATTCCCATTGTGACAATGCAATGATAGCAGTCGTTAAGACGTACGCGATTGTCTTCGCTATTTATTGATTATGGTTCACACTTTTCCATTCACAAAAAAATTAAGATTTGAAAAATGAAAAACGAAAAATATGAAGCTTAAATTGCGATA